>LUCG01304614.1:0-15097 GCA_001633085.1 Carthamus tinctorius
TACTTCGCATTTTTTTAGCACTTCTCATTTGAACCTAATACTATATATATATATATATAAAGATTTTTAGAGTAAGTTACGATTTTAGGTGGTGTAGTTTGTTAAAGATTGTGATTTTTGTTCATGTAATTTTGTTCTTATGGTTTGTAATTCAATGTGATTTACAGTTTATTATTATTTTGGTCCTTATGGTTACACTTTTTTACTCTTCTGGTCCCTTATACTTACAGGTAGAAATTTATCCGAAGACAAAAATAACAACAAATTATAAACCATAGGAATAAAAGTCGTAATTTCTATACCATATAAACAAAAACCCTATAATATGACAACTATTATTTTGTAATATATACCATTGAAAAGGTAATTGTTGAGATAATAAACATGAAAGAAAAATACTGCTTATTACCAATTAAGTCACACTCATTTGAGCTTACAGCATTTGACATTATTAAACGGCGGCAGTACGTAGTCCCTCCTAAATAAACACCAAGATGCTTGGAACCAAAACAAACAAACAACAATAACAACAACAACAACAAATAAATAAAACTAAATCAAGAAGAGATAGAAATCCCAAAAACAGCCTTAATTAGTCCCACCAAGAACACCCTTCAATTTCTTAACCACCGCAGCATCCAGAAACGTAGTCGCCACAACCAACTCCGTCGGCAAATCGTTCGCAAAAAGGGCAAAATCGGTAATTTGGAGCCCCGGGGACGGACTACTGAAGCTAACCAGCGCCAAAGCGGGGCCCTTACCGGAATTTATCTGGAAATGGAGCAGCCCTTGTGGGAAAACCATAATATCCCCTTTCGACAACGTCTTGAAATAGACGGAATTAGCGGACGATATGAATCCCGCACAAATGCTCCCTTGGATGACAAACAAAACCTCCGAGCCACCCGGGTGGGTGTGCATCGGGATAACCCCGCCCACGGCTAGGTCCAACCTAGCCAAGGACACCCCAAGCCCGTTCACGCCCGGGAACTGGGCCGTGAAAGCGGGCGTGACCGCGGCTTTAATGAGATTGGTCGTGTTCCCGGGTACGCCGAGGCCCGAGTAAACGAAGTCGTTCTCCGTGAGTTTCATGGCGTCTTTGCACGGGAAGCCGGAAGGCGTGTCGGATTGTTTGAGGTCAGCCACGCAGAAATCATTCACGGATGCGGTCGCGGCCACAACGAGAAGAGAGAAGACGACTAGGATCGGGATCGACATTTTGGATTTTGGATGTTTTTTTTTGTGTGTGGGTGTTTGAAATTTGAGATGGAAGATGGGGATTATATAGAAGGGGATAGATAGATAGATAGATAGGATGTGCATGGTTATGCATGGAGGGGCTTCACGTGAATGGGGGGTATGAACAATTAAGACAAAAAGGCCACAAATTTCTTGTCTATTATGCAAGTGACTGAATGAGTCTTCATATAAGAACAAGAGTGTTATGTACCTTAGGAAAGTGCAGCATCTAAAAAGTATATCCAGACACAATATGTGAAACCTTGATAGATTACTTTTTTAAAAGCAGTGGTGGAGTAGGGGTGTAGCTCGGTTTGACATCCAATGGATATGAGGGGAACCGAACCGATCCAATCATCCAATAGATGTTTGGTTATTCCAATCCAATGGATGATTGGATTGGTTCATTTCCTTTCATTGGATGTTCTAATTGGATATCCATCGGATGAGATTGGATCCAATCAATATTAATTGGATCAGATTGAAGTCATCCGACATCCAATAGATGGTTGATTGTTTTATTATATATGTATAAAATTAAAATTAATCATGATTGGATGGATAATCAGACGATGATTGAATCACAATTGGATGGGTAGTTGAATGATGACTGGATGGTAATTGGATAGGTAGTTGGATGATGAGTGGATGGGTAGTTGGATGATGATTGGATGGATAACCGGATCGGTTTGGTCAGTCATGGACTGTCATCCAAGAACCGACCAATCCAAATTGAATGTTGAAAATTTCGATCTGATCCGTTCCATTTATCTAATCATCATCGGTGTGTTCTAATTGGAATCAATTGAAATTCTGCACACCCCTAAGTGCAGATTGGCACAGAGTGTTGATCCCGAGGGCGTTTGGTTCCCGGAATGAAATTTGGTGGAATTTGAATCCATCAAAGGAATACGACTTTGAAGAAATTAGAATAGAATTTGATTATGCGTTTGGTTAGCAAGAACTGGAATCTGCATTTTAAGGGGTGAGGGGAGACGAAGACACAATGATATAGTGGGGTGCATGTGGTGGGGATGGAATGATAATATCAATTCACAACGGTGATGGTCGTGGCAACAGTGGTGGTGGTGGTGGCCGCAGGAGCAGTGGGGGCGGCTGGGGTGGTGAGGGTGGTCGGGTTGCTGGTGTTGGTTAAGTTGGGTGTAAAGGTTATTTTTGTCATTCTAAAACCAAATTGTAAATCCTTCGCATATGTTAAGGAATGATGAAATCCCTTAACCATAATAGATTTCAGCTGATTACAATCAATTCATTCATTCCGTAAACCAAAGATCATTCAAAGATGTTGGTCAAAAGGAATCTGCCACTGCAACTCCATTGAATTTCTTTAAATTTCGCAAATCAAACGGATTGGAGATAATACCATAAGACAACATGTAGAACCCTATTAAGTTATTTTCCAAAATAGCCATCAAAGATAATCTTATTATTGGACATAACATTGTTGTTAGCCTTTTTATAATTGGGGTATTTTATGATAATAACTGCATTAGAAAGATGAAAAATTAGATTTCAAGATTGTCCCAAGATATTTTGAAAGAAAATATCAGAAGCAGCAGTGGACCTGACCATTATGGTCCATGGGATAACCAACATGGGCAAAAAAAACACTTTTTGACAACCAGAAAAGATCTCCAGCAAACCAATCTTGTCATTTTGGAACAGGTTAATCATTCAAAATTGTGTGGAGCTTGTAGCTTGCCTATCCTTTGGGGCAAATTTATTGGATATGCTGCACTAGGGTAAATAGTAAAAGTTAACACCAAAAACCATTACATCGGCTACATTTGGATAATATCTATTCAATTTATGTTGGAAACTTTCCGTTGTGATTTAGAGCTCTTTTAAAGTGTAATCTAATGGGAGGCTTCACATATTCTTACATGGTCACCGAGTGTAATTCATAGTATTCAAACACCCTGGGCTCCCACATATCCTCACAAAAATACTCAAGTTTTCACCTTTCTAGTCAAGATTTTAAGACGCGTTTATACTAATGAAAGATTTTACATATTCTTACCTGGGATCGAAGGAAAGTCTAGAATGCTCAAAAACACTCTGGGATCCTACATATTCTCACAAAAAAAATATCCAAGTTTTCACCTTCCTAGCCTAGATTTTAACACACATTTACACCCTGGGAAGATTTCACGTATTTTTATTGTATCAAAGTAAAGTCTAGCATACTCAGAGACCACATTCTCACAAAAATACCCAAGTTTTTACCTTTCTAGTCAAGATTTATCACATATTTATACTCAGGAAAGATTTCAAATATTCTTACATGATTTCAGAGCAAAGTATAGAATAGTCAGACACTCTAGGGTACCCACATATTCTCACAAAAAAATATATCTAGATTTTCACCTTTCTAGTCAAGACACGTTTATACTAATTAAAAGTTTCACATATTCTTACATGGTATCAGAGCAAAGTCCAAAATACTTGGACATTTGAGATCCTACATATTATCACAAGAAAATATCCAAGTTTTCACCTTTCACGTCAAGATTTAACACACATGGTACTAATGAAAGGTTTCACGTATTCTTATGAGGCATCAGAGCAAATTCTAGATATCGTGCATGTCCAATATTATAAATATTCAAGATATCTAAAATGCACGATATCTTGAACATTCATCATGCATGTCCAATATTCAAGATATCGTGCATTTTCACTATGAATTTTGTGTATTTTCATCATTAATATCCAGCATTATATTCATCAGGAATAAAACACGTACACTTGGTTTCCTGGTTCTCAAAATATTTACAAAAGTCATTTGAAATTGTGCCGATAGGCCTATATGTGTATGTGTGTGAGCAGTGGCAGATTCAGAAATTTTGATGACAATTATAAAAGGAATTGAATTCTCTATTTTTAATGTTTTCCAACAAACCTGACCATATATATATGGTCATGTTCATTTGCAAACCACTCTTAGAATACAAACCATCAATTTCGTTGGTGAAATTAATAAAAATATTCATGAAATTGTTTATATTGATGAAAATGTTTCATATAATTATCTTTTTGATAAAGTTGTTTCATAAATTTGTGTCTTTATGTGAAAATAAAAACTTTTCATCAGAATAAGCTAGATACATAAAACGATTTCATTAGAATGAAAAACTATATGAAAAACACCAAAATATGAAATAATTTCATCAAAAAATGAATTATATAATATAATTTCATTATATTAGACAATTTCATGAACCGATTTCATTAATTTAACCAATGAAATCAAATATTCATACAAATATTTGATAGATCAACCCAATGACGATTACAACTACCACATACAAATATTCATAGATCCACACAATTAAATCAAATTCATATAAACAATCAGATAAAACTTTATGGATGAATATCAACATCAACTACCAAATCAAATTCATACATATAAACCTAAATCCATATAAAAAATACAAACAATAAAAACTCTAAATCATAACCTGACTTAGATAAACACTAGAAAACCCCTAAACCAATACCTTATCTCAAGAACATCTCCATCTACACCCACATATTTGCATCTTCCATTCATTTGGAGATCTCTTTTCCGAATTTCAAAAATAATGTACGTATTTGAAAACCATTAAGATCGATCAAGCTTTCTATATCTTTGAAAACATATGGATCAAGAACCATCTTCATCTTTAAAAACCATCAGGATCTTTCGAGCTCTCTGTCTTTGAAAACATATGGATCGAGAACAATCTTTATCTTCGAAAACCATCAACGTTTGTATTTTCATTGATGTTTCTTTGTTGAAAATGGTGAAAAATCAGCATCCAAATCAGAAAGCATTGACCGAAAATCAAATATAGGCGTAATAGCAACCGATAACTCCAAAATTATACATGTTTTGGTCGCGCTAATTCGTTAGTTTTACCTCTATTTTTACCCCTTTTTGGTACGTTTTGCCTCTGAAAAGCTTTGTTTCTCAATTTTACAGGTTCAGAAGGCACTTGGAACAAAAAGTACGAAAAATTGCGAAAAAACACAGAAAATGGATTTTTTGGAAAACAGAAGACTCTCGCGATCGCGAGATGTCTATCTCGCGCCGCGAGATGTGCTATCTTTTGGAAGAGTTCGTTTCTGTGAGGTTTTGGCGTCGCAAGAGATGGATTTGGCGTCGCTAAAAAAGTCAACAAGGATTGGAAGCTTCTAGACTATTCAAGATTCATTAATTTAGGAAGCTTATCAAGGCCTCACGTCGCAAAGCCCAGCCTCGCGATCGCGAGGTGTGCCGACTCTGCCTTTAAATACAGTCTTCAGCTTGTCATTCAAAAACACAATTCAATTATCATAAGAGAAAATTCAGAGGAGAGAGTTTCAAGCCAAAGGATAAAAAGCGTATGAACCTTCAATTGAAGACGGTGCTTAAATGCAGTGAAACATCACCGGTCTACACCCGGAGTCGTCTTGCTGGTGCCATATCTTCAGTTGTTGCACGGTCTGCTTAATGTATTCATATATCTATCCTGCTCTTTTTATCATTATGTTTTAAAATAAATTTTGTAAATTTTATGGACTTCTAAAATCGTATATAGGTGGAAACCAACTGCAGACTGAAATGTGATCCATTCCTAGTCTATTTGCTTAACTATGTTTTTATTCCAATCTACTAACATTTAAACTAATATATTAATTCTTCAAAATAAAAGTATATTTCACCTTCACTTACGAATTATATCCCAAAAAAGGAAATATTTCATCTATATCCTTAAAAACATGATCTATATCCTTAAAAATATGTTATATTAGGTATATATTATTGTAAACTTTAAAACTACATATATATCTTTTTAGAGTTTTAAAATTTATATATATATATATATATCATTCTCCCAATTTAATTAGAATTTAAACATTTAAAAAATAAAAATCATTATCTATATATTAAATATATTTTATAAATTACTTAACTACCCTTCTATTAAATCAAATTTCCTATAAATCAAATTAACTTTTTGTTAAACCAAAATCAAATCACCTTTTGTTATTTTTGTTTACTTTCAGGGTAAATTATGAATTTGAAAGAGAGAGAGGGAGAGATAAATAAAAAAAACAACAAAATCACACAACAATTCACAGAGAAGAACCCAATTATTCATCAAACCCTCCTTCCAAAACCCCCTAACTAATTAATTCCTCCAAAAAGAAAAACCCCCCAAATTAATGGCAATTAACCGCTCCTTCCAAAACCCCCTAATTAATTCCTCAAAAAAAATATATATATAACCCCCAAATTAATGGGGATTTTTTTTAACAGCCAAAAGGGATTTTATTTCCAACCAAACAAGAGTACAACAACGAAGGAGAAAACGAAAAAAGACTTTACAGTCTAGTGAAGCTACCAAACTAAACCAGAGCCAAATTACAACCTGAAGCAAAATAAGCAGTTTGAGACAGCCCCTTTACGAGAGGTAAAAACAGGCCGCTCATTCCGATCGCTTCTTTGCCTCTGTAATCAAAAACTACATTCGCGACCCTTTCTCAAGAGACGGGTAATCAGTGTACCCTACAACAGGATCATGGGTATAAAAACTCCCCCTTACATACCTGTTTAAGGGTGCGTTCAGCTTCAGTCTTAAAACCAAATCCGGGTTCGAGATAAAAAGCCGACCATAAGCCACCAAATCAGCATCTTCTTTAGCCACGGCTTCTAGCCCAAGCTCTCTAGTGTACCCACCGCTACAGATGAAAGTTCCCACGTAAGAATTTCTCCAACTTCTCATCAACTGAGCCACTTCTTCCTCACTTCCATGGCTTCCCGCTTCTGTTTGACCATAAGCCGTGTAGCGCGGCTGAGTCACATGAAGATAGCTTAATCTTGACCCCATTTCGAATTGGAGCTTATTGAGTCTTTCGATTACGGCTAGGCCTAGGCTGCGTGGATCAGAGTCCATGGCGTCTAGGTGGTCGATGGCTGGTGAGATTCTAACACCAACTCGGTCTGGACCGATGGCTGCACCCACTGACTGAACCACTTGCAGTAGGAATTTGGTGCGATTCGCTAGTGATCCACCGTATTCATCGGTTCGGTCGTTGATGCCATCTTTCATGAATTGATCAAGTAGGTAACCATGGGCTCCATGGATCTCAATGCCATCAAAACCTTGGTTGAAAAAATAATAGGCTAGTTAGAAATCAGTGGAATATGATTGATTATATGGGTGGCCATTTTGAGCTTAATTTTAGGTTCATATTGTAATATTTCGTGCTCTAACTTTAGAACATTGGTAGGCCTAGAGGAAAACTCAAATAACCATGATTATCATTCATCATGCATATCCATTATTCAAGATATCATGCATTTTCACCATGAATTTCATGTATTCATCATGACATTGATCAGGTTTAAAACATGTTCACTTGATTCCTCAAAATATTTACGGTAGTCATTTGAACCTGCCTCAATAGGTCTATATGTGTGTGTATACGGTTGGGTTCAATGAAAAACTACAAAAAGTAGAAAAGCGGGGAGCACCATAACGACCATTCACTCTGGTATGCACATGTGCATAAAATTTTCTGATATGCACATTTGCATTTGGAAACCAGGAAATATTTTCACTTACTTTTGTGCACATGTGCATACTAGACAAATGAATGGTTATTAGAGTGTTCCTCGTTTGTATATATATATATCGAGAGTTGGGTTCAAACGAGAACAGTAAAAGAACACGAAAACCAACAAAATCACATTGTGTTCTCGTTTGAACTTTGATCCTCCATCTATATGTGTGTGTGTGTGTGTCAGATACATAGTACATACACACTACTCCTTGTGAGTTTTAAGCCCTCGATTAAGAATGCCACCTAGAGGATAAGGGCTTCAAGTGAACAAATCTCCCCTTTTATAACACATTTAATTATAAAAAAGCCGTTTTCGGCCAAGTTCTTTAGAATTCTCAAATAAAAGGAGTAGCATGTATCTTTAAAATGTATCAAGAGCATCTAATGCAGCACTTCCTGTTCAAATACATCTACATGATGTTGTGTAAGTAGCCAACATGATTATCCTAAATGCTTTGGTTGCATACTGAATTACTGATTAACTTAATAAAAAACATAAATTTACTAACCTGCTTCAAGAGCATTAATGGCAGCCCGCCGATAGTCTTCCACCACCTCTGCTATTTCATGTGTTGCCAGTGGCCGAGGCTCAGGATACCGACTGTAAGTTGCATCCGGCATCAATATTCTCCACTTCTTTGATATGGGTTTGCTTGTAGACGATATTGGTGCACCACCACCAGGTTGATATACTGTTTGTTCAACACAAAGTTATTTATCTCTTAAGCTCAATAAAATGATTGTAAATTTTAAATGCATTAAACTTATGGCAACATCTCATGATCTAAAGTCTACTTCTGTAAATATACAAGTTCTTGTGCATTGGTCAACACAAGAAAACCAAATTTATTGACATATGGACACACAAATTTATCGACTTGCTCTTGTAATGGTAGAAAAGGGGGTTTCTGTAATCTTCAGGGTCTCATGGGATCGGTTGAGGTAGGCACACACCCATGCTTAACCAAAAAAGAATAATTACAACAATAATTAGTACCTTGGTGGGATGCTCTACCAACATGCCATAATTGACAAAAGATGATAGCACCCTGTTTGTGAACAGCATCAACCACTTTCTTCCAAGCTTGAATTTGTTCATTAGTAAATATACCTGGTACATGAGGGAAACTGACCCCACAATATCATCAAATTAATCACAACTCACAGAAAACTTACTTGTTACACCTATCAAATCCTTTTTAATTGGTGGAAATTAACATATATATAGCCATTTCAGCTGACCAAATTTACCTCATAGTCATTTATCTCCTAAGTTTTCAAAAAGTCACTACCTCACAAGTAACCATTCTTCAACTTGAGGAGGGGTTGAACATGATCCTCAAGCACAAAGAGGACTAATCTATACGCAATTAACACTTCCTACAAGTTGAAGAAGTACTTAGACTAATTTACAGATTTAGTCCACGACTCCACGTACTTGCGTATAATGTTCAAAAACTTTTAAAATGCCTCTATGCAAGTTTGAGGAATCAGAGGTAATAATTTTTATAAAAACTTGACAAAGAAATAACCAAGAAGCAAACTTGTTGTCTAAAAGTGCCAACTTTTTTATTTAAAGGATCCCTTAAACGACCATCTCCAACCTACCACTAAAAACACCAAAAACATAAAAACGATGATGTTTTTGTCATATCCCTCTGTATTTGAATGCCAATAAAGTAGAACTCTAAAATATAAAGTATTTTAATATTAAGTTTTTATAATTTAATATACATTTATTGATTAAAAGTTTAATATATTATTTTATTACAGCATAAAAGATGTTTTAGTATGAATTTTTTAGATGCAAGCACCCAGTGACTATGCACTATGGAGTGATCGTGAAAATGTGATCTAGTGGAATCTACAATGATGTATATAACTTTAATAATTAGTGTACAGAGTGTGGTGGGCCCTACAGACCACTATAACATTGTGATGTGCGATTTATAGCCATAACTTTATATAGACCCCAAAGATGTAAAATTACCAAAACACCCTTGAACCACAAAAGAAACAACGAAATTACCCGGCGGAGGTCGGCGAAATCATCGTCCCTTCGGTGATCAGAAATCCACCGGCGGTTGATCTCTGCCGGTAATACTCCACCAGCGCTTCATTCGGTACACCATTCAACGCCCTGCATCTCGTCATCGGAGCTAACACCACCCTATCGTCAAAATCCAAAACACACACAAACACATCATGACCTAATCCATCACCTAAGCTCTCCAATTTTGAAAATTCTGAAAACACGATTTCTGTGAAAATTTCACAAATGCATCATCAAAAGTCAACACAAGCATAGAAAACCGTGACCTAATCGATCACGTAAAACCTCTCCAATTTGAAAAATCTGAAATGATTTTGCGAAAACTTAACAAATGCATCATCAGAAGTCAAAACACACATAAAAACCGTGACCTAATTGATCATCTAAGCTCTTCGAATTTGAAAAAAAAACCTGAAATGAATTTGTGAAAATTTTACAAAAGTAGGATCAGGAAGAAGAAAAAAAGAGGATGGAATCATAGAAGTGAGGGACCTGTGAGAGAGATTGAATCTGGCCATCTTGTAGGGCGAGAAGAGAGTTGGTTTGTGAGCAGCAATCGGAGTTGTTTCAGCCATGGCTGGTTTGCGATCTGAGTGATGGAAGACGACAGTAGATGGAATGGAAGTTATAAAGACAACAAGTATCAAAGAAATAAAAACACGTGGTGGTGTTGACTCAGAGAATACCAATTTGACTTTGAGAACCAAAGAATCCAAATACAAATACCCACAATAAGGAAAATGATTAAATTCTTTACAAGTGATAATGTTTAAGAGAGTATAATAACCGATGTTTATCGGTTAATTGCTTACAATTTACTAAAATATGTAAGGAATTGTTTAATTATATCATTTATCTTACTCATTAAGTATGATAATAACTGAAAATCTTACTCGGTAAAGGGCATAATGGAAACCAGTTTTTACCTGATGTAAATGAGAAAAAAAAGAACCTTATTCGATAAGCGTTCATTGGGTTTAATATATTTACCAACAATAATTTTCATGGTCTAGAATCAGTAGGATGTTAGATGATAAGCTTAGTAAGGATAACTTTCTGTTAAACGATAAACGACATCTTAGCTTTAATTATTTCTCATCGTGTATCTTTTAGATTTGTTTGAAATTTTGTTGAGATATTTAATTTATAGAAAATTAATAGAATATTTTAATGATTTATTTAATATTAGAATCTTTAAATTGTTAGAAGTATATATAGTATTAATTATATTTTAATAGAAATTAAATATAAATATTTAATTATATTAATAAAATATTTAATAGAATAACAAACTTCAAAAAAATAATAAAATCAAGAGTAATTTGTGGATTTCGTCATCGTGGTTTGGTGGTTTTTACGGATTTGGTCCCTAAATTTTAACAATTACGGATTTGGTCCTTATGTTTGTAAATTCTATTGGATTTGGTCTCTGGTGGTGCAGGTAGATAGGGACCAAACCTAACAGAATTTGCAAACCACAAAGACCAAATCCAATAGAATTTGCAAACCACAAGGACCAAACCCAATAGAATTTGCAAATCACAAGGACCAAATTCATAATTATTGAAATTTAGGGACCAAATTCGTAAAAACCACCAAACCATGAGGACCAAATCCGTAATTTACTCTAAAATCAAATAAATAACATATTTCATACTTCAATAAACTTTTATACAAGCAATAGAGTAGGATGTGAGAGATGATGCAAAACAATAAAAAAAAGAACAAATTACCATTGAATTTGAGAGATTTATCTAAATTTAAGGAATTTATGTTTTTTATTTGAGTAAATTACAAGTTAGGTCTTTGTAGTTTAATCTTAATTACAATAGAGGTCCCTAAACACTAAAATCCATAAATAGAGTCCTTGTGGTTTTATTTTCTCACGATGAATGTCCCTAAACCTGATTGCTGTTAAAAAAACCCAGTTAGATCAAACATATTTTGATCCATTTATAATTAAATTCATTTAATATTAAAAAATAGATTATATATATAATATAATATCAAACTCTTTTCACCTTCATTGGATGGTGATACCTTCATTGTAGCCTCCCAAACTTGTCAACCCCTCCCCCCTTTTTAGATGAATCCATCCAAGACCGGGCGAGCATCTGGTGCAAAGATCCAGGCAGAGTCATCTTCTTCTCCCCTCCCTCTAACATTGTAGCATCGAACATCACCAATACAAAAACATTTCTTCGCTTGCCAACGAAACCTTCCAGCCACATTTTGTTCTCTATCCACGGTTAACTCTAATTTTTCTGTAAAATTTCCTCCCTACTGCCTCTCTCCTCCCTACTTTAGCATCCCATCCACCTTCATCTCTTCCATGGGGTTACACACACAAGCCCCTCCTCCACACACCCATCCATCATTTTCACTAATGAAATCTCAGGGATGATATTGATCTGGATTTAGGGGTGTTCGCTCACAAAACTTTGATTTTAATCGTACGCTTGCATATGGAGGTTTTTGTCTTATGTGAACCATCTGGGTTTTTGCAGGTTAATGGTTTGATTTTAGGTTGATTTTTTATTGTTAGTGTTTGAATTTGGGTTTATTTTAGGTTGATTCTGAAGATTGAAAGACAAAAGATCGCTATGGTTTTATTAGAGTATAAAAACATACAAAACAATGAAAGAAAAAGCCCTATATATAAGGCTAAACAAAAACAAAAGAAACCCTAAAAGGTTAATGGGTCCAAACATAAACATAAGCTAACAAATTTTGTATTGTTAGCGTTTAAATTTGGGCTGACTTTGGTTGTGTACAAGTGATTAAGGCATGGTTGTGTGTTTTTGTTGGTTGCAACAGATAGGTTCTGGTTAGACACGATGACCGAAACGGTTTTCAATCGGAGAAGACGACTGAAAATTTGTGGGTTTCTTCACGGTGGGGTGGTAGGGTAGACTGGAGGTGTAGAGGTGTAAACGGTCAACAAAGGTTGTCGAACGTACCTTGGGGCACGATGGGGTGTGGGTCGTCGGGAAAATAAGCCTGGCCGAAGATCATGAGAAGACGACAGAGGACAAAATGACAAAAACGCCCTTCAAATGAGGGGCACATGAGAGGCTTAACGAAGCCTTTTAAACAACAGTTGGCAATAGGGATCTTCATCGTAAGGAAATTGAAACCATAAGGACCTAGGATCATGAATTTTAGGGTCTAGGGACATTTATCATAATTAGGGTCAAACCACAAGGACCATCATTCGTAATCCACTCTTGTTATTTTATTTCTCTGTTTAGATAGCCTTTTTAAAGTATTTATTGAAACAAGTTATTTTTTTCAAAGTCATTTTCTTTGTTTAATTTGTCGAAGACGCTATCATGTTTTAGGTTTTGTAAAAATAATTTAAGGCAGACATGGTAGACATTACCTTCTTATGAGATGCCTCCATCATATTAGTTCTACGATTAAGAAGACAAATCTGTATATTTATTTAGAACCTAGACAAAATTCATAAAGTCAAGCATATTTATTAGTACTTATGTTTGATAGGAAAACAAAGTAAAAAAGGTCTAAATCAAATTATTATATCGATTTGGTCGGTAAAAAGGCACGTTTTTCAGGAGATACTTAAGCCCATTAGACGTATTGCGGCCCATTTTACTAATTTTTCCAACATACGCCCACCATGGCCCATGTTACCCATGGTCAAAGTGTCAACCATATAATGATAGTAAAATAAAATTGTCATTTAAAAAAGACTAATATTTATATATGATAAAATTTACCAATATTTTTGTAAGTATGGTTTTTTTAAAAACTAGCATTTACCAATAAATAAATAGTGATAACCAACAAGCCTTTGATATATTGTTATTGTAATGTACTGTACTTTTATTTGTTCCATTTAGTGTATCAAAATTCAAAACCTAACATTTAATATATTTCGTAACAAGTTGGATACATTAAAATGATAGGTTTTGATAAAGTTAAATACATACAATGACCATTTCTTAAACTCTAATACACTAAGTGGAACAAATGGAAGTACAATACATACAANGTAAACCCTATAATATATTGCTGTAGGTTTTATACAAGTTTTTCTGTAAGTTTGTCATGAAATTCTCTATACATATATAGTAAATAAATAAAAGCTAGTATGGAACTTGTACAAAAATCTATAATTGAATTGACAGGGTTAACAATAAATGTAAATTCTTTTAAAAGTTTCTTTAAAATAAAATTTGTAAATTCTATGGACTTCTAAAATAGGTGGAAAACGTTGACCAACTGCAACTGAAATGTGGTCCATTCAAGCTCTTGATTTTAGTTCCCAGTCTATTTGCTTAACCAATTAAAATATATTTTTATCTCATCTACTAACATTTTTAATTAATATGCTATTACTTTTTTTTTCAAAAAAAAAATTTAATATGCTATTACTTCTTGAAAAAACCAAAGTATATTTTACCTTCACTTGTTTTGCTCAACAACTATAAAATAACATGTTTTTATAAACCTTTGATGACACTTATTGTTGTTAAGATTTGTATATTTTTTTAGACATAACCTAATATAAAAACCAGGTTGATTAATTCCGTAACTTTTTACTTCTTTAAAAGTTCTTGATTAAAAGAAGGAGAAATTAGAAGATAACTTTATCATAAAATTATCTTCCATCTTTATCTTTTTCTGCTTCTCTCTTCATAAAGTTCTCTCCCATCTCCATCATTTTCTGCTTCTCTCTTCATAAAGTTCTCTTCCATCTCCATCATTTTCTGCTTCTCTTTTCATAAAATTATCTTTCATCTTTATCTTTTTCTGCTTCTATCGAGCGTCCTTTAAATCACAACCTCCTTCAAATCTAACCTTCCCTTGTGTAATGTCCGTGGTGCAATTTCAAAAGTTACGTTTTTTAGTTGATTCAAAGGTTATTGAACCAGCCTGCTACTTTAGGTCATAAGGCATTATATTTGATCCACACCCATTGGCTCACAATCATTGTCAACGTGGTCTACACCTCCCATTATAAAACGTTTATTTTTTTTCGTTCTATGTTGTTCAGTGCTTAATTTTTTTTTTTAATTTCTTTGGTTTTTAATCTCAAAATTTTGGTTGCACATAGTCATATTCATATGTAATTATCCCCCAACATAGGAAAATTTGTACTTTGATAGGTTTAATTAACACTTTGTATATTTGTAGAAAACAAGTAAATGAAGATGTTAGAACATA
>LUCG01304636.1:0-14046 GCA_001633085.1 Carthamus tinctorius
CTTTTACATTTTGGCACACAATTTTGTCCCTAGGGTTTATTTGGTTACTTTGGTAACCATAACTCCATAAGGTAGCTCATTCTATGAGCTTATTGAAAAATCACCATGCAAATTAGTTTCATGGGCAACTATTTCGGATAAATTATTAGATACGAATTCTTCAAATTTCTATAGAAAGTAGGAAGCTTAAAAAATCCTAAAAAAACGTAGATTCAATTCCAACATATTCTTTTTGAAGATTATAACATCTATTATATTATTAGAATATTTCATATATATAATAAATTATTATTTATCTCTAATAAATATTTAAATCAAGGTTTATTATTAGGGAGAATATTATAAAAAACGTTTCTTTCTTAAGATAATATTTTTGAAGAGTTCTCTAAATCTCGAGACTTCCCATCATATTTTCTCCATTTTAGAGAATATGCCCAAACAAATATTTGTCCAAAATATCTTTTTTTCTCCAAATTTTTAAAAACCAATTGAAGATGATGGTGGTATTTTTTTTTCCATTTTTTCCCAATTGTGCTCTTATATTTACATAAATGCCCCTTATGTTATTTTTTTTAAGCTAGTTTATATGATTATCAATCTTACCAACTTACTTTATCAAATATGACTGGTTTGTGAGTTATCTTATCTGTGAACAACTTAATTATAATTTAGTTTGTCAAACATATCTTTAACCTTTCTATGACATGACATACAAATTCTAACACAACACACATGCGGACTCGACCCTTAAGCGTCAAAATTTCACGTGGTGCATTTCAACGTTCCAACACAAAAGCCGTCACTTTTTCTATCTTGTTGCAGATTGCAACATGTCGTAATTCTTATGATCACTACTTCTCACACCTTTTTCGTCGCCAAAATGTTATTTTCAGCAAGAAGACGTGGACAACGAAATGAGAAGACTAAAGAATGAACTCCAAAGAACAATGGAGATGTATAGTACAGCCTGCAAAGACGCCCTTACAGCAAAACAAAAGGTTTTCTATCAACGTGTTTTCTCAAAAAAGCCCGGGCCCAATAAGCCCAAAGCCTAAGCCCGTTACAGACCTATAAGCCAGTTCAGTCCTTTTTCAAAGCCCAAGAAAGCCTAGGATCTTTCTTTACAAACTAATAACGGGTTTAGAAGGCCCGGGCCTTGTGTTTTAACATAATGTTGTTTTAACGTATACCCGACAGGCAGGAGAACTTGAAAAATGGCGAGCGGAAGAAGCACAAAGACTAGACGGTGCGAGGATTGCCGATGAGGAAGCACGAGAGGTTGCGGATAAAGAAAAGAAACGATACCAAGCGTTAATGGCGAAAGCACGAGCAACTCGGAGGATTGCAGAGATCGAATCTGAGAAACAAGCGCTTGATTCATCAGAGGAAAAGCCTCCGAAACCCGATAATGTGAATTTGACCCAATTTAAGTATAGAAGATACACCATTGACGAGATTGAAGAAGCAACCGAGTTCTTCACGGAGGCTAGGAAGATCGGCGAAGGGGGTTACGGTCCGGTTTTCCGGGGCCGACTCGATCATACACTTGTAGCGATTAAGGTTTTACGGCCGGATGCCGCTCAAGGAAGATCACAGTTTCAACAAGAGGTAAGAAACACTTGCAACAAAATGGGTCTTATAAGACGCATATTAAAGCAACTTAACGGGACTTAAATCTTACAGTAAGCTACATTTTTCGTCCCTACGGTTTATTAAAGTATTTATTTTCGTCCCTGTGGTTACGAAATTTCGGGTTACGTTCACATGGTTTATAATTCATTACTATTTTCGTCCTTACGAAAAAACTTTATTCCTTTCTTCATCCTTATGGTTTTAAATTCATTTCTATTTTATTCCTCATACTTAAAAGTGGTAATTAGACTTAGGAACAAAAATAAAAATAAATTGAAAACTAGAGGGATTAAATCCGAAACTTCTAACAAACCACGGGAACAAAATCCACAACTTTTAACAAACCACAAGGACGAAAAACGTAATTTACTCTTAACCTCATCTGAGCAAAACCGGTGTCATGTCTAAAAATATTATAATAAGTTGTTGGAACCAAGTTAGACAACCTAACAAGTTCTATTTACAAAATAAAATAACATAAAAAGAGGCAAAATATGAAAAGCGTCTTATTGGCACCTTTCATTTGTCGATTGAGCTTGTTATTTGTCCTACCAACTTATTATAGCGTCTTTAGATAAAGAATCTGGTTTTCTCATCTTATAAACTTAAAAGTTTCATTAAGTTGAACAAAATGATTAATTTTTTTGATAATAGGTGGAGGTGTTAAGTTGTATGCGACATCCAAATATGGTTCTACTCCTCGGAGCCTGCCCGGAATACGGTTGTTTGGTCTACGAGTACATGGCTAACGGGAGCTTAGAAGACCGTCTACTGAGAAGAGGAAACACCCCGCCGTTGCCGTGGCAAATCCGGTTCAAAATCGCGGCGGAAATAGCCACCGGAATCTTGTTCCTCCACCAGACCAAGCCGGAACCGATAGTTCACCGTGACCTGAAGCCCGGCAACATCCTTCTCGACCAAAACTTAGCGAGCAAAATAAGCGACGTGGGACTAGCCAGGCTACTCCCAGCGTCGCTAACCGAAGATGTCACTCAGTACAGAATGACATCTGCGGCTGGGACGATGTGCTACATTGACCCAGAGTATCAACAAACCGGCATGTTGGGCGTCAAATCCGACGTTTATTCTTTAGGGATCATGTTGCTACAGTTAATTACGGCCAAACCCGCCATGGGGTTGGCTCATAATGTTCGAAGAGCGATCAACAAAGAAACGTTTGCCGAGATGTTGGATCCAACGGTCCCCAACTGGCCCGTTGACGAAGCATTAGGGTTCGCAAAGCTATCGATTCAATGTGCTGAATTGCGGCGGAAAGACCGACCGGATCTCGGAAAGGTGGTGTTGCCGGAGCTTTGTAGATTGAAAGATCTCGGCGTAGAAAGTATGCCTTCCATCTCAGTCTTTAGCAACGGTTCCACCGAGCCATAGCCAAACCTCTATTCCATCGGTCAGTAAAGTTTCTAACCATAAGACCACATGTGAATAATGAATAACCTAACATGAAGAACTTTGTATGCAGGACGCAGGTGATCCAGCGTAACACGGTTAGCGCTCGTCGGATAAAAATCGTATGGTTCGTTGGCAGTTGAGCTCATGTAACGAAACTAGTAAAGTAGCTCAGGATGGTAATAAATATTTTATTCGATTTCATCGAATTCAGGGCTATCAGAGTTCATCTTTATTGTGATCCAAAATGGTTTTTCGGGATATCATGTTTCTGAACAACGTTTCGTCCTCGAGAGCCTTCATCGAGAAATTAGCAACGAGTAGGAAAACCGAGTTTGAATTAGGATCCAGTAACACCCCAAACTCCATATTCAATGTGGTTACAGAAAAATAATCACATGTGAATACAGAGTAAATTCACATGTGATTACAGAGTAAAAACCACATAATCACATGTGAAATGTGATGATTATGTGATTAAAGATCGAATTGAAGAACTACTATCAATGCAAAATCAGATCAATATGAAACAACAGCTCAAAATTTCATTTACCATCAAATTAATGAAACTATGCATGATCAAAAAAGGTGTAATTTTACAAAGAGAATCAGAAATCAGAATCAAAGGAGAGTGATGAGAATGAAGATAAGAAGGGCAGCAATAAAAGAGTACTTAACAGCAGCAATCAGTATCGCAAACGATATCACAAACAGCTGCCACAGCACTTGCACACTCGCCCATGCCAGAACTCCGGTTAACCCGACTGCAACCACATTATCCGGATCCGGATCAAACAGCAACTCGCTCCACCTCAAATTGAATCGCGGCCGCTCTCCTCCTCCTCCTCCGCCTTTTTTCCTCAGATCTTCTTCTTTTTCTTCATTCCCACCACCGCCATTGGAGGTAGGTTTTTCGCTCAATTCTTCTTTATCTTCTGAAAACGACGCTTTGAATCCTCTAGGTTTTCTTCTTCTTCTCGGTTTTACACATGATATGTTATCGATTTGGATGGATGGAAATCGGATTTGTTGTTTCGGAATCGTGTTCGTGATCAGAATTGACGAAATTGGATGGGTGCGTGTGAAGGTTATGAACCCTAACATTTTCCCCCTTTTTGATTTTTCCCCCAATTACAGAAATCATCAATTCCAGATAGGTTTCGTAGGCTAGATTTCAAATGCTACCCTTGTGGTCTAGATATTTACATTATAGGCCCCTCATAATTGAAATGTTTTACATGAAGGCCTTTTCTTTGTACGGATGAAACTAGATCGGCCAATCCCATAAATAAACCCAGTTTAAGAAACTTTGAACATACACAAACTATCCCGATAAGGCGATAAGTACAGATATTATTTTCGTAAAGGTTTTGAGAAATGAATTTTACTAATTTTTTTGAAAGAAAGTAGAGATACAAATGACAAATTTAGACTTAGCAATTTACCTCTAAATGAATGAATGAATGATTAAACTTCAATGGCTCGCTTTACTCCTGGTTTACCTCTCGAATTCTCTTAAAAGATAAAAGATTTTCTATTTTTATTTGCACGCGAGTCAAAAGACACGATAATCCATAACTTCGAGTAGATTTCGCTTGCGAATTTTGGCAACCTGGATAGTGCCCCATTTGGGTTTTCAAACTAAATCACATTCTAATTTCAATCTTTTTCTTTATTGGTAAACTAAGTCTCTAAGTTTCATATTTTGCCACTTTACACCCCAAAACAAAATTTTCAATAATTTTATGAGAAATTATATTTCCTCCTACCATTTTAACCTATCCATCCTCCTACCCACTTTATCATTTGACAAGTGTTAAAATTTAGGAATGATATGAAGAAAGAGAATGAGTGCATTACACATGAGGGTTGTTACAAAAGTCAACTCCAACTTCTTTGACTCGGTTAAAGTCAAAAGAATAATTTCTAACCATTTGATATGCTTCCATCTTGCTTCTTTCTCATACATCTGATGTTTGAACCACCCTCTCCCAAGAATAATTTACTTTATTTTTAGAAGAGCATTTAACATATTTAATATCATGTAAACCCGATTTTATTGTAGTGGTAAGAGACACTTAAAATAATGTAAACTTGGTCCAGGTACATTAAATAATGGTAACCAAAGGATATTTCAAATTTAACAGAAATTGATATATCCTTTGAATTGCTATCAAACATGTGATGAAAAAAATAAAATGCTCATAGCATTTAGATGTGATCTGCAAGACAAAATGAAGGATCTCCTAGAAGAAAGCTAATGCATCCAAGCACAAATGAGCCATAAAAATGATGAACATGGTATGCACCCAATTAAAATTTTCTTCTGTCTTCTATTTCACCCAACTATGCAAAATTGAAGATGTTGAATTTGTAAAAATAGAATCTTTTATTTTTGTAATTTTAAGAGAAAATTCAAAATTTACTGAAAAAAACCTAAATTATAAGTTAGTTTATGATCATCAAAACATATATTTTCAATAAGATCAAAAAATAAGGTACCTTATCATTACCGTTAAAAAAGGTATACTATCATTTATCATTATTTTAGATTTTATTTCAAAACTACATTTGGTAAACCAAAAAACTCAAAAAAACTATTGTATTTGGAAAACTATCTTTCGCGACCCAAGTGATTATCCAGTCCATGTATCATCAACACTACTTTTGTACCGTTCATAAGTGAGTATTTTCTTGCCAACTAAGTTGACGACGGAAGCAATAAATTAGTGGGTCATAATTAAGCATCGTAAACTTTATATGGATAGTCAATTAGACTTTCTAACGAAAAAGAAGGAATTTAGTTTGAAGTTGAGGATCTTTTGAAATAGTCGGGTATGGATTGAAAAAAATGGGCCCCCCTAGCTAGCTATGAACTCAAGAGTATCTAACTAAACCAACTCGATAAGGATAGCTTATCCATCGAGCTTAAAAGCATCGCGAAGGATTGTGTGAGAAGTGGATCTGAATCGTTGATCACTTTCAATCTCATATCCTCCTATGAACTGCGCTTTAGAAGGGAATTGATCTGATGCACCAAATCTCAGTCATTTCATATAATTGTGCATCCACTTCTCATCAAATCGTTGCTAACCATTTCTAACGCTTCTTTTGTTAACCTCAACTTCTCATCGACACCTAATCCAAAAGGCACTATATATATATATATATACAACCTTTTTTTTCATATAAACTATTGCAATAAGGAATCCGTGACATATATATGAATCACGAGATATATAGTAAGCCATCCAATAATTGGTTATCTAGAAAGTAGAAGATGGGTGGTTTATGACCATCATCAATCCTTCACTATGAAGCAAGAAAAAAAGACTTCAAATACAATCCACAATATAAAAGATAAAAAAGATCATTAGAGGTTGATGTACAAACTTTAAATATTTTGAGAAATCAATAACCATTTATTTATGTAATATTTATGATAAATAACTTTGAATAATAATGAATATTATTCATCATAGTATTTGTTACGATATTCATCATGATTACACAAAGTAGGTGGTTGTTCTATTCTTAAAATATTTAAGGTTTCTAAATAAACCTAAACCTTATTGAGTTTAACCCCTTAAAAATTATCGGATCATTTTATAGAAATGACAAATATTGAGTTTCTATTGGAATTAATCACTCTTATAGATACGCCCAAATTTTATCGGATCAAGCATTTATGACATCAGACACACGGATTTTATAGACTTGAATGCAAAAAACCAGATTCAACGATAACAAATAAAAAGGAATCAAGATTTTACATTTACCAAACACAAAAGTGCAAACCTTTAATTAATTGGTAAACTACTTTTCAAAAGTGACATAAATCTTTTCATCATTACTCATTTTAATTTAACCTCAAATAAATTACAATCATGCAAATAACAAAACGACGAATCTAATCGATAACATAACTAAGAAGGATCGGTAAATACGCAACTTTAACTTAATTTTAAAAACCGAAGATCCGATGGGCCCACCCAGCCTAACCCTTGATTAAAACAGCATGCCTTTGACAAAACCAAAGGAACTATGGACAACAACAATCATCATGTCTCTATCACATAATTATATGCCACTAAAAACCTCTTTAATTAACTCTTTCATACATAGTCTTCTCCAACACATATCTTCATTTTCTTCCTAATCTTAAACTCTCAGAAAATATATCTATGGGTAGTAGCTTGTTTGACGAAGAGTGCGATTACTTGTTTAAGACGGTCTTGATCGGGGATTCAGCAGTCGGGAAATCGAACCTTTTGTCAAGATTTGCCAAAGATGAGTTTCATCTCGATTCCAAGCCAACAATCGGGGTTGAATTCGCTTATAGGAATATTAAGGTCGGAGATAAGATGGTCAAAGCGCAGATTTGGGACACCGCTGGCCAAGAAAGGTGTGTAGCTCTCCTTTTTTCGTGTTTTTCTCGTGCTCGGTTAAACATCTCGAGTTTGATGGAAATAAATAGTTTTTAATCCTTATTATATAAGTTGTTATAGTGAAACATAACTGGATTCAAGTAAATGGTATTGGTGGACTTATATGATTTTTATGTTGTGTTTGAGGTTTTTTGCAAAATGTATTCTACACGATGTATAAAGCATCTAGGTAAAACTCTTAGCCATTGTTTGGTAAAAATAAGCTAGCTTATAAGTCGGCTTATAAGTCAGGTGCACGTTTGGATGGGCCATAAGCTAGCTTTTTGAAAAGTTACTCTTACTAGTGTTTTTTGATGACTTATGGGACTTCCGAGACTTTTTTTTTATTTTCCAAATATACCCTTCTACTCTTTACATTACCAGTTTTTAAACATGTCTTTTTTCATCATTTTACGGTCATAAGCTACCTTATCAGCTAGTTTTACCAAACGCAAGTTATTCATCACCTAGCTTATCAGTCATCAGCTAGCTTATTATCAGCTAGTTTGCCAAAATAGCCTTAAAATATTTGGTTTTTTAATTTTCTTCCCCTAAAATAAAAGGAAAAGCTTTGGTTTCAAAGTCCCTATCAAATGCATATTTTTCTTTGTTTTCTTGTTATAAAATATGTGTTAAAATCTTTGGAGAATGTAGATACAATTAAGGGGTTGTTTGAGAGATTAGTCTATGTGATTATAATAAATTTTCATATAATGGATCTTTTTCGTCTTTGGAAGCCTGCGTTTAGAAAGAAATTTTCTATCATACAGATGCGTTTGATTACAGATGATTGTAATTTCTATTTTGTTCAAATATAAATTTCAGATTTTTTCTATTTTAACGAGAAATTGCTTTAATTATCGGTTCTGGTACCATAATAAAATTTTACATTATGATGTATACACAACTAGCAAATTATAATATATATAGAGCGGAGTTAGATATTTCATAGCATAATTATCAACATCAGTCTCTTGTAACTTTCTAAAAGATTTTACGATAGGTGAATAATGCTAGAGCCCACATCAGCTAGACTCGTTCCCGGGCTCTCCTTAAGTGCTATTTTAAACAGTAATCTAATGGGTTTACACATATTGTCACATACTTCATCATTAGTATATGTGTGTTCTTGATTTTAGATTCCGAGCGATAACAAGCTCATACTATCGTGGAGCATTAGGCGCGATACTAGTGTACGACATAACACGAAGGGGGACTTTTGAGAACTTGCGGAAATGGCTACACGAGCTCAGGGAACACGGGAATCGTGACATGGTGATTGTTCTCGTTGGGAACAAGTCGGATTTGGTGGATTCGAGAGAGGTCGAGGTCAAAGACGGTCAAAGTCTTGCACAACTAGAGGATTTGTGTTTCATGGAGACATCTGCAAAGGAGAATGTGAATGTAGAAGATGCATTTCTACAAATGATCACAAAGATCTTTGATATTGCAAGTCAAAAGAGCCTTGAAGCAAAGGAAAATGAGGCATCAAAGCAAGTTCTTGAAGGGAGGAAAGAAATTATTTATGTGGTTGATGAAGTCACTGCCACTAAACACACCAATTGTTGTACCAGTTGACTTTTTGAGGTCAAACTGAAAGAGAATTGGAATTTAAAATTTTGTATAAAGAATATAACTTTCTTGAGACTTTAAAAGTAATCCCATGTGGGTATTTATTTAATGAAGCTAATTTAGTCTCTAAAATTTGCAACATGGCAACAAAAAGTCTTTGGGTAGTTGCAAGATAGGAGCTTTTCATTCCACAAAGTTTTTTTAGGAACGTTTATCAAACTCTTACCAGGTAAGCGTTCATCAGCGAAAGTCAATCACACTCGTTTACCTTATAGGGTATTATTTTTGCCTACCAAAATGATTTGTTAGTAAGCATCTTTTATCGTACAAACGCTTAGTGGATAAGATCGAGTCTTATCCCTTACTTATCTAGCAAGATTCTCATACTCTGCTATGCCTCTTAGACCATCCACAACCAGCTCCGATGGCATCGGCAACACCGCCGTGGAGCCATCGGGTTGCTTGAGGTCGGCTTCTCCTTGCCGATTGCTTAGACGGCACCCACCCCACCCCCTCACGCCCTTTTCTCTCTCTTCTTTCTCTCCCTCTTTTTTTTGTTTTATTTTTAATTAGATGGTATTGGGTAAACCATCGTGGATGGATTGGGTTGGTTTGGGTAAGATAGTTGAAAACTGATGTGGCGATTGGGTTGATTGGGTTGAAAGTCTACGGGTAAGGATGGTCTTACGAGGTAAGATTATCGTTCCTTACCATGCTTACCTAGTAAAATAAGTGGTGCCTAATAAGTGCTTAAGTGATGATAAGTTTTGTAAATGGCCTCTTAGTTTCAAAACAAAGAACCCAATGGAGTCTGTAAAATATTCACATGACCCATAAAGTTTCAACATTCACAAAATGGCACAGAGGCAACATAAATTTAGTCCTTTGTGTGTTAAGTTGTGTGTCTAAATAATTTGTTGGTATGAGAGACAATGAATTTTAAAGAGGCAAAGATAGATAGTTGAATTATTCATGAAGCATTTCTGGTATTAATTTGTTTGAGGTGACTTAACGGGAATAAATCAAGTCCCAGCTTATTATTCTGTATAGCCATTTTGGCTTAATAGCTTAACGATTAACCCAGTACAGAAACACTCGTTTATGGTCGAGCGAATAAGCCGTCCAAATTGTTAAGCTCGTTAAATTTCTATTTAAAACGGCAAACCTAAGCCAATTTGTCAGAATCATCAAATTATATTTCTAATATTGGTTTCATTGGATTGATGAGGGTAAGAGACATTCGTTTTTTACGCGAAAAACCCAAAATGGGATATTATTACGGACAAAGAACGATCGAAAACCAGTACTGAGATGGTGCTTAATTAGTTGCTTACAATGAAAGAAATAGAAATAAAATACTTTTTCCCCCAAAAGTTATAATTTTGCCCTATACATCCAACAATTCATTTGATAAGACTTAAAAACATGATGAGATTCAAATTAAAAACTTCAGGTCTCACCAAAAACATAATTAAAATCATTCATGGGACATATAATGACTAAAAATACACAAGTAAATCTCCTTAGTTTAATCATCCTCAAGAATCCATGATCTTGTTGAGCTCCTCTAGTTTCTTCATCCTGCATTTCTCACTTTCTTTCACCAACTACATAAATTGCCAATCAATCATCAAACTTTGCATCAAGAATTAAACTTGGTTGCAATTACATTTATTCAACTAAAAACCAAAACGAACCCAATACATCCCGCTACTGATAGCAGAGGATGCAGACAGACCTGACATCCACCCTAAAGAATAGAGGGGTAGTTTTCTGTTGGAAACGCGGCTAGAGTGATTTATTCAACTACGATATGAAATTGATAATAGCTTGTTTTTACCTCAACTAGAGTGATTGTTAGTTGATTTTTTTCGTTGTTCTTCTGGCGGAATGCCTCCATTGCTTCTTTATACTCTTTCTCCTGTTTTCATAAGGAATAATTGTATTTGATGCTACGTTTTTTGACTATATTTCACATGATATCGAGAAATTGCAGGCCACATGTTGGTTTTTACCTTCTTCTGGCAACTTTGTGCCAGTGATCTCACCTCGCGGTTAGCCGTATCTATCTTCTTTCGCACAGTTGCAACTTCTTTCCTCATGGGATCAATTAAAACCTCAAGTTCCTAATATTTATGTAAACTAAGATGCATTAATAACTTACAATTAGATCATTGCAATCATGATTGTCATGTAATCAATCCAAACAGACCCAGTAAATTCCACTGAAAAGTGGGGTCCGGGAGAGAGATGAGATCTGACCTCTACCCAACACGATAGAGCGGTTGTTTCTATGATGAGCCCCAACAAGGATGGACCTACATAGGAGCATACGGTAGCACAGGCCAATTTCGTGGTTATGTCATACCGAAAAATAATTAAGTTTTTTTGAAGGGTGCTACTGTATTGTTTTGTTAGGTGCCCTTGTATTTTTTGAAACTAGACTATTGGTACAAGTGTTTAATATTGTTGTTTTTGTAGAAAAGACCCAGGTTCGAGTTCCATTTTTGTCAGATTTCTTAGTTTTCAGCTCATATTTGGTGTTTTTTATGGATAAAAATTTGTTGTCCTAAATTACCACGTCCTATTGATGTGCACCAATCACATAAATACGCATCATCAGAGAGACAATGTGATTTGAATAAAATAAATTTAAAATATATAAAAAATCTTATTTGTCTTTATTTCGTTGGTTGGATAAGGGATGAGACTTGTGATTTTGAGACAGCAAATTTTTATCCCTTTTTTATATTCCTTTTGTGTTTTAAAATAATTTTGAAGACATGCCTAGAACCCCGGTTCCTTATGTACAAGAGACAAGAAACCAACCAACAAATCTATACTGATTTTGTAAAAAAAAAACTTCTACAATTTTCTTTCTTATAGGTTGTGCCACCACTTAAAATCTTTTCTAGGTGCGCCTCTACAAATAGGACGGAGAAATAAAGACCGACATATAACCGAATAAGTGCGAAAAATAAGTAAGAAAAAAATAACGAGTAGATGCGTTAGAACATACGAAAAGGTGAAAAAAAACGATGTTGGTACTCGGTTTTTGCGGACTTACTTCCCAAACTCGAGCAAGGCGTCTGGTTTCTTCTTCTGCGCGGCTTAGCTGAAACTTGACCTTTTCTCTGACTTGCATCTTCTTCTTCTCGATCTCTTCTTCTCTTGCCAGAAACATGGCGAGAGCCCGTTTTTCTTCTGCATCATTTCCATCCACTGCTACACCGCCTTCCTTGGTTTCAATGTTGTTCATTTTTTTTCTATTTTTGTGCAGGTTGTTGCTTGTGCCGAAAACCGGCCTTTTTGTACCCTCTATGAGCCACCTTTCCTCTTTTGCTTTTGCTTAAAAACTCTCTTTTCTCTATGTCACAACACATGGTCATCTTACTTTCAGTTTAAAGCATTTTAGAAGCAAGTAAAAAACATTGTTGGTATACATCTGTTTCATCATCATAGTTCAAGATGGAATGAAACTTATGCTAATGATGGGGGTTTTAAAAGGTAAATTATGTACCTTGTGCAATGAAATTTGTACTCTGTTGCCATCATTATTAGCTCAAATGTACACCTCAGTCTGTTAATGATCCTTTTGAAACTGACCAATGGGAAAATGATGGAGAAACAGCTAAGTAAAACCATGTGAACCTCCTAAGATTGGATAAATGAGTTTCATTATGCAATATCAAAAGCAACCACTAGGTGAGGCCTGGCCTACTTCATATGATCATTATATTCAATAAGCTATAGGCTATCTATGACAAACTAGCCGATAAGGTAGTTGATGACCGATAAGAGCTAGCTAACGAATAAGATGCGTTTGACAAAAACTAGCTGATAAGGTAGCTTATAACTGTAAAATGTCAAAAAAAGACTTGTTTAAAAACGGGTAGTGTAAAAAGTAGCAACGGTATATTTGGAATAAAAAAAATAAAAAATCTCATAAATCACTAGATGCTACTCTCCTTAGCTTTTCAAAAAGTTAGCTTATGGTCCATCCAAACATGTACTAGCTTATAAGCTAGCTTATTTTTAACAAACAATGCATTACTTTTATCTATGTAATTCATATTTGTATGATACATTTTGTTGGTAAATGTACAAGTGCAGAAACAACTACAGCCTTGCATTGAATTTTTAAAGTTGATTGTGAGGCCTAATACCTGATTTTGGAAGAGGATTTTGATGGATTTGAAGGCAGGGATCATTGTCATTTTGCTCCTTTGGGCACCATAACCTTTGATTTTTACCTTGTTTTCTTGTTTATCTGCATTTGCTGCAAAATTGAAGTCTAAATACCAACACACGAAGTCACTAATCACAAGATCCGGCGGTTCAGAGACTAATATGAATCGAGATTCTTCATGTTCTAAGGTTCGAAATCACTTGCGCAGTATGTGCTCCGATGCAATTTTTTCAGATTTTTGAGATGATTAAAGCATTCAAGGATCTCTTAGAGATAACTAATCATTGCAGTTCATTTTGTTTCAAAAGGAATTGATAACTTCTGTTGGAAGATTATGGCTGTGTTTGGTAAAATAAGCTAGCTTATAAGCTAGTACATGTTTGGATGGACCATAAGCTAGCTTATAATTTAGCTTATTGAAACGCTAGTTGGAGTAGCGTTTTAGGAGCTTTATGTAGTCTTTCCAATTATACCCTTATTAATATTAGTTATTATACCACAATATATCTTTTTTAATCATTTTACATACTCATAAGCATGGGCGGATTTACCATATACTTAGAGGTTGGAAAGGCCCCCACTAAAGTATAAAAAAATGCAAATTCCTCGTTCGGGACCCCATCAACCACAAAAAAGACCTCAACATCATCCAAATAACTAAAAAAAAACTATCGAAATCAAACAAAAAACTGAAATAGTTCTCAAAATCGACAAAAAACTTAGAAATCTCTTGAAATCAACCAAGAAAACTTTAAAAATCATCCTTGAAACAGTATAATTAGGCTGAAACATATCGGATGACTTTGCAGGCCTTTACTG
>LUCG01304650.1:0-10911 GCA_001633085.1 Carthamus tinctorius
CACCTCCATATCAGTTGCAGTATCCCCAATTTCAGTGAGAGTATTGATTGAGTTTTTAGAATCTGGGAGCTGGGTTGCAGAAGAGGTTGTGCTTCTATGAGTAGAATCACCCTCTTCTTGACCTCTTACCTCCGTAACAGTTGCAGTATCCTCAACTTCAGTGAGAGTATTGATTGACTTTTTAGAGTTTGAGGGCTGGATTTTAGAAGAGGATGTGCTACTATGAGTAGAATCATCTTCTCCCTGACCTCTTACCTCCATATCAATTGCAGGATCCTCAATTTTACCATCCACCGAATGCCTCTTACTAGAAGTTTCTATTTCTTGGTCTACTCTATGAATGCCAGATGCCAGCTCCTGGCCATCGGCTGTAATTTCATCAACTTCATTGTTTAACAAACGTTTCCTAGTTGAAGATTCTACATCCTGATCTTCTTCATGAATGTCACCCTTTTCCATGCGTTCTTCGTTGGTATCAGTAGGAGTTCCCACCATTTCATCATCCGGTAACTTGTTCTTAGCAAGAGTATCTATGTTATGATCTTCCCCCTCGGGTGCGTCTACATCCTTCACATTCTCAGGATCCGGAGAACCAACTAGTTCTTCTGCAGTTGACTCTTCCTTCTCCATAATATCAAGAAAGTTTAGAACCAAACCATCTAAAAGATTGCACCCACGAAATGCATGACCACACGCCTGCTACTATGACAGTTGTCAACTCACTTGAAGAAAACTGTTACAAAAAACAAGAACCAAGAAATTTTCAAAATTTGCGGAGATTAAGCCAATTAGTATAGTTAAAATATCAAGTTCACCACCATGTATGGTTTTAACTTCTAGTTTAAGAAACATAATATAATCTTTGCATCCAATATGAGCAACATTGATTTTATTTTTCTTAAATGTAACCAACATTCGGGCTGTTTGGTTGGTTTCCCATCAAGTCCTATATTGATAAATCTGTTTATGTGGATTAATGTGTTGTATATATTGGGGAGGTTTTTATTTGGAAGGGTTTTCTCATAGATCGAAGGAGTGTGATTTTTAATTGGGAGGAGCAGGTTTGCATAAAGATTGTGCATAAAGCCCCCCCTAGAAGTTTACTGAATAAGCAACTTTCTATATCATTAAGCCACTATCAAAGAGTCATATATAGCTGACTATATAGGCTGTGAGTCCCATTAAGCCACTAACAAACAAACCCTTATATTATTAAGCGCATAACTAGTGGTGATCCCTGAAAGTAAGAGACCTATACGATTTATATCATCATCTTTTGACAAACAAAGCATTGCCTGGATGGCCGGATGATTAGATCATTGATGTTTATCTAGTCATATACCTCAACCTTTTTCCCTTCATGAAAGCACCCAGGAATTTGGTGAGATATAATAAGAGTAAAAATCTTAGCCCATCAACCAATGTAATCTGAAAGTAATAAGAATAAATTTAAGGTAAGAACAATCAATCAACTTCACTAGCATCTCTATAAATACCAACTTATTAAGCCTTCCAATCGCTTTGGTTCATGGCTTCATGCCCTTCAATCTTAAATCATTTACTCCTATCATAACTAGTAAAGTCAATTCAATAAGTAATTATCACATTCCTGATAATCCTTCTACTAAAAATGTAGTTACAGAGCACATATCAAGATATCAAATATCAAACTGTGAAATGAAAATGTGAATTAATCTTTCAATTTCTGATACAAATATACAGATTAAAATTCCAACTAATGATGCTTTTTGCAACATCAAAGTTGCTGATACTTGTCCTTTTAAGAAATAATTCTTCAAAACAAAAACCCTAGAGCATGAGAAATCAATTAAACTAATAACCAAACAAAATTCCACAATTGAGCATGTCCAATCCATATAAAGACGACCAAAACCAATCAGAATCAACAAAATGATCCCATTCATCACCTAAAAATCGAAATTTTAACACAACAATCACATCATAAGAAAACGAGAGTAGAAGAGGCGACAACTTACAGATCTAGGTTAGAATAAGATTGAAATTGGATGACCTAAAAGGAAGAATTTATGAGGGTTTAGAAGAGATTCAATCGAAGAATAATTTGGGGGATGAAACCGCTCCGTGGGTTGTCGTTGGGATATTTGGATTTTGTGTGCGGGAACTTGTTTCATAGTTAAGTCTGTTTAACTTACATTCTAAGTCCATCAAGTTTCCATTTGTTTACATAAATGCCCCCCTTAGTTTTTTTCTATTACATTTATAGTTTTATGTTTTGGTGAGATAATATATAAACACACCACCAAAGGTTATAGAAGATCAAATAAGTGCCACGAAAAACGTCATAAAAAAGGTCATCGACTTTCAAAGCGACATCGTTTACATCGTATCCAATGCAAAATTACAAGTATACCGTTATAATTGTATTATACAACTATCAAACACCTAACGACATTACATCTCCCATCGTTGGCTCCCTTATAGTTGAATTCACTACTTTTCTTTGTTGCTCGTTCATCGTCAACCTTATTCTGCCTTCTGCATGTAACACCCCAAAATTTGTAAAAGAATGACCAAACCAATTTAACACTTTTTTAAACACTAAAGTTACTCTGAATTCGATCTTAAAGAGGATCCTTGAGCTATTTACAAGGTAGAACCAAATTAAAAGTCAATCTCTTTCAAACTAATCCTTCTACAAGACCTAGGTTAGGACGATGCTACCAAACCGATGCATAAGCCATCTTTAAAATACAAAAGACGTACCGAAAATAGATAAGTCCTTCACGAGCCTCTAACTAGCACTCAACTCTCCTAAAGTATTGATAGAATCATCCCCACAAAAACCTAATGGGCATGTTGACAAGAAAAAGTGTTATAGACTTATAGTTAAAGTTCAATAAACTCAGATAACTTATACTTTAAGTATAAAACAACAAAATTACTCTTTACTAACGATTTTCCCATGTGGAACATGGTTACAAAATACACGAAACCTTTTAAGAATTCCCTTTTACATAAATACTCAAACAAGCTCTTTCAACGGTAAGGGAAACCAATTTTCATTTAATGTGGTGGAATACAAAGTAGACCACATATTGAAGTTATATAATTACAACTCTGATTCCTTCCTTTTAATGCACATTATACCGAGTGTCATCTTATGTCCACAATACCTTTAATGTCTACTCCATAGAGTTTCATCTCAAGGTCACTATATATTTAGAGCACACTTCTCTGAGTATCATATCAAGTATACCAAATCTTACTGTCCAGTTGATCTTTAGTTGAGTGTCACCTCAACGTTTGCTTCGACTTTTAGTGTATACTAACCAACATTCAATATAGGAACCTAAACATTCCTAGTCGCAATTAACCCTCATGGATAAGGGTTAAAATATCATAATCACAAACTTGACAAATTATAAAATCAAATATACCAAGAACATGCATACGTCAAGTGATTATGAAAATATAAGCATATAATGTCATACCCACAAGTAGAGAATCCCGCTCGTTATCCCTAAAATTCTATAGTTGTTTCTTGCAAAGTCCAAGCAAATTCATCGTGCTCACCATATCTTGTTATTTCCTTTGCAATGTTTTGGAATAAATCGTTGATAATACCCAAATAAATTTTTCATAATGTGGAGACAAAATATGAAATCAACATAATGTGTGCAAGGCTTTAGATAGAAACATAGCTTCACATGTTTGTTCTTGGGTTAACTCATCTTCCTCTATTATCTCAAGCACATTAAACATAGATTGAAACAAGATAATCATACTTCCAAAGTGCCATAATGTGATCCCAACATGTGTCACCTGCTTTGACGAGAGTAGTTTCTTGATTGAAGTCTCAACCACTTGAGATTTCACGTATGCTAAGTGCCTCGATAACTTTGTTAGCTTTTCGCCCCCGAAGATGGTAATGACACTGACATGGACCTCCAACAACATTGACCACATTGGTCAATAAGAAAAATAGACTAGCGATTTTCAAATTCTTTTTCACCACGACTACAAGAGTGAGTTGAAGTTGATGAGAAAAATAATGAACATAATACAGACCAAAAATTTCATTCAAAATTAGAGTTTTGAGCCCACCACATTCATCTTACTAGCCCCATCATAACCTTGACCACGCAAATTGGAGATACTTAATCCATGTCTTGAAAACAAATTATCAAGTCCCACCTTAAGTGAGATGGATGTAGCATTTGGGACACGATAAATAGCAAGAAAACACTCAATAATATCTCATTTCATATCTACATAACACACAACAACACTCATTTGTTCTTTATTTTAAGCATCACATGATTCATTGACAACAACAGAGAAAAATTCATTAGATCACTTACAACGAGTTTCGTTGTTCCAACCGAAATAACATCAAAGATATCCTTAGATATTTAGCGAAGTTACTTGAGATTCTCCGGAGCATTGTTGGAAGTAACAGCTTCAATACTTTTATTACAATCTCCAAGAAATTGCAACAACTTGATAAAGCTCCATCTATTCTTTGAAGTTTCATATTCATCGTGACCTCTAAAAGCAAGACCTTGTCTTAATAGAAATTGAAACATATCTTATAGTTTACCTAACTTTGTGCAGAATGCTTGACAAGAACAACTTCAATGTGTTGTTTTTTCATCAAAGCTTCACAATTTGCTCGACCTTTGTTGTGAGCACTATTAGTACTTCCCACATGAATCCTTAACTTCTCCTTCCTTGACCAATTTTTGAATCCTAAGCCAACAAACGAGTTGCCACATGCTTGTGCTCTTATATGTGCTCTGAAAGATAACAACGTAAACAATATGTAACGTCTTGATTTACACTATACTCTAGCCATGTCGGATATTCATCAAACCAGGAAACATTGAATCTTCCTGACTTATTCCAAAAAAGAGTGTAAGGAAATTCGTGGTTTCAAGGTTGGCAAGGTTCTTTTATGAGAAATGGTCTTGGAACTTCATCTCGAATATTAGGGTTGCAATCCAAAGTCGAATACCCATCCCAGGATCTGAGGGAAGATCAAGTAAGTTGATTTCGACAACAATTTTTTTAGACATGTTATCTTTACTTGCCTCCAATGAATTAACGATTGCTTTTCTCTTAGTAAAAAAACATAACCATAGCTGTAAGATATCCTTATAGTTTCACTATAATTTCATGAAACATAAACCAAAAAAGATGATTCAACAAAAGTTATAATGTGATCACTAGTTCACTGATAAATTAACAATTTGATAAATAAAATTTTTTATGAACCTAATTAACTAAACTGATTACTGATTAAGAATTATCTATTTGTTCAACTCATAAACAAACTTATCAAGGATTTGGATTTTAGACAACTCATATACAAATTTATCAATTTGTAAATGGTAAGCCCTAAATAATGAGATAAGAGGTTCCTAGAATCGAAGTCAATGGAGAAATCGAATACCTATCAATGATTTGGAGATAGATGCCTCGAGCTTGATTACTTGTGTGAGACCTCAAACCTACAACGTGCTTATGTGATAGGAATTTGGAAGCATTAAGTGCAGTTAGGGCGAAGCTTGAGTTTTGAAAAGAAATTGGGCGGGAGGCGACACTTGAGAATTTATATGCTAGACTGAATTCAAATTTTGGAATGAAGGAACATATTGAAAAGAACAAGTTTAGGTTTTAAGAGTAGGCAAGAAGTCAAAAACCAATCAAATAATAAATGGGCCTTAATTTAAAAAAAAATTGCACTTGAGGGTGGGCCAGTGAGGCCTCTAGGCCAAAGTTGGCTCCGCCCTTGAGCTCGACATATGATTTATGAACTTGAAATGTCAATTAACCCACAACATGCATTCTTATAGGTTTATACAACACAGGAGACCAAGACATAACTAAAACATGTGAACACTTAAAGAAAATCCATCCTAACATAGAGTTTTACATGATTTACAATCAACAAAAGAACACCACCCAAGACACTTCTTAAAACATCCAATAACCCAAAATATGTATTTCCCTATATTTATGCAAGTAAATGCATAAAAGTTCCCATATTAGATAAAATAAACAATAGATGATTATAAAAACTTCATTAACTCTTGTTTATGATCTAAAATCTCCAAGTAATCCACAATGTCACTAATTAGCAACTCATAATAATATACTTTTCCCAAAGGCTTACATTGTCAAATGCACCTATATGCAATAATGTCAAATAATCATCATTACATGCGATAAACTCAAAAGACTAAACTTTTTATGATTTATTCCTCAATGTCCAAAACCCCAAATATCATTTCTCAAGGGTTTATAAAATTAAATATACCAAATATGACATTTTCTCAAATAATCAACAATGAACACTTAAAATGAGGATACAAACGAAAATAACAAATTGTGGGTTGCTTAGAAGATGGTTGGATAAAGAACCGTTAGCCTTATAAAACCAATTAACACCGAATTAGACATAATAAAGCTCATTTGGGCCGAATTAGGCCCAATATATTCGATTAAAGCCCAATATGATCGAATAAAGCTCAATAAACTCAAGTATAGTTCAATAAAGCTACATTAAGGCCCAATGAACCCGATTACATCTTAACAGAATATGTTAGGTCTTCGTGGGCCATAACGCCCCTTAATGAACTATGTAACGCGTTGGGGTCGTCTTCATATGTATAGTATAATGAATGGGCCGCATAGTATAATGAATGAACCTATATGTATGAGATGTTGTGAATGATCGATAATGAATTGTATTACAACATAACGGGTTTTAGTGACTCTTAATGAACTGTACACTCAACTAAGGTCCGAATAAGGCCAAATAAGGCCCGATATAATCAAATAAAGCCCGGTACACTCAACTACCGATAGCGGTGGCATCCCTGTCTACCCGGGTTCGATTAGTGGTCGGCTTTTGAGTTTATTAGACTCTTTTTTTTTAGTTTTATTAAGAGTCTATGGAATTAGTAGCCTAGTGGTCGGTAACATCCTTGGACACTGGATAACATCCCTGTCTACCCGGGTTCGATTTCATGGGGTGAGCATGTGGCAATACCTGAACCATGCATGGGTCGGCATTCGGGTCGGTCCATGGTCGCCGAGGATTAGTCGGGTGCCCGTATGGATCCCGGATACCTCGTCGACTTCGTGTCGGGACGAGTGCGTGAGTTATCTGCCGTGCATAAAAAAGAATCTATTATATTACATATATACTTGACTGGATAAACTCTTTCTTATTAAAAATTGTCGATATCTATCTGAATGAAATTAAGATCCATCGCTAAAACAAGGCAATTGGCGATTGGTTTAGACTTCTTATCGTTTCATGTTTTGATTTACTTTTTTTTTTCTTAAGTGAAATATTATTATTTTTACAATTTAAAACAAACAAAATATTTTATAAAATAATTTAATCATTAGTTGATATTGACAAGGTCACCCATCTCTTTAAAGACAAGTGCCAAAGCTTTTTAGCTTTACAAAGACAATGGAGATAGCAAAGTGAGGCTTTCAAAAGGTATCTCTTTGCTAAAGAAAAAGCAATTTATCATGTTGTGATCAAAAGGGTTTGCTTTTGGGGGAGTTAATAAATCTTACTAACAAATTAAAGGTCACATGAATACCAAGTAACTGTTAGAAGGGTAGATATGTAATTTCATAAGGTTCTAATAAGTTTGCCATCATGTACTAGTGTTCAAGACTCATATACGACACCACGTTAAGCCCATGATACGTGATCTATAGTCTTGGTAAGGTGTTATTTGAGTTTTTTCAGTTATTATTTTAAATTCTGAAATTGTTACTTTTTATATAGTTTTTATTATATAACTTGATTTCATATCATTGATTCACAAAAAATAGTAGAAAATATGTGCACAAGCACAAGGGTGTATATGAAATTATTAAGGTAAAAGTTTTTAAGGTTATCCGGTTCTTAAATAATTATTACTCTCATATATAAGAAGATAATTAAATGAAAACCTCAAACCGGTTAAAAACTCCTAACAATTAAGATATTTTTCACATATATTTGTGTTCATATGTGCAAAAATAAATGTGGAAATATTTTATTGGTTCGTACCCATAAATAAAAAATACATTTAGAAAAAAATTCACATTATGAAGCAATTACATCTAAAAATAATATTTTACAAAATAAATATACATGAAAATTGTAGTACAGTACCTTAAGTCTTAGTTTCAGTTAAAAAAATCATATTAAACAATACGTTAAGATTGATTTTTACCATGATAAATCTGTCTGGAAACCGTTTAGGCCTTCGGTAGCGCCAAGCCACAAGCCCACAAACCCGAATTGTCACATCAGCGCCACACCAGCTTTACCCACAAACCCTCACCAAGCCCGGAATAGGAGTACTACTATCTACAAACCCAAATACCCAATATATATATTTCAAAAAAAAAAAAGATAAAGAAGGAGAGTGTGAACGGGTAGGAGCGGGCATAGGAGCCCTCGTCGGAAGCCCGCTCCATAAGCCCGCGACGAGCATAGCGCAGCCCCCAGAGCCCGATCGGGAACACGATGGTGATACCAAGGGCCTTAGAATCTTGAATATATAGTAGATATCTTACATATTTATCGGATGTTTTTTTTATAAGGTTCACCTGGGTTTGCCCAGGCTACATCCTTGGTAATTTTTACCGAGAGCTAAAGCATATCAACAAATTGTTTTTTCTTTAACAAAACGATAACAATTTGCTCTCCAACTTATGGTGTATGTCAATATATTCAGCAAAACATATCCTTTTTATGATGTAAAATTAACTTGTTAAAACCCATGAATTTAATAAAAATATGGTAATTAATTAAAAACATTAAAAAAATATATACTGAATTTAAAAGTAGCTATTTTTAGAATTTGTTAATTATGCATTAAAACATTTACCAAACTTTTAGTCTTTATACTTGTTTGTGAACCTATTAAATGGAAAACTTTTGTCTATATAGAATTTTGTATGGGAAATTCATCATTAAAAAAGGTTATTCATCATAGAACCGTCACAAAAATTGATGGATAATTAAATCTGTAACGGTAATTTCGAAAAACATTGAGTTTACCTAACCATTAGAATTTTCTAGATGATTCGTCGATAAATACCAACGAAAAATTTCTTAGATAATTTTTGTAGGCAAAAATCATTTATTTTGTGACAAAATCACAATTGATCCTCAAAATAAAATTTTAATATTCCATCAATTTTATTAATACCATAAAATAATAATAAAGTAAACTCTATACAAATAGAATATATTTTACTCATTTTTTATGTTGGAAAACTTACTTTTAAGATTTCAATTTGTGTATCTATTATTATGTGACAAAGAAATTTTATAGCAATTGGGTTACCCATCAATTGTCATGTCTATATGTTTTTATGTTATCACCCATGTTATATATAGTAATAATCCTAATGTAATATGATTCTGATTTCAAAAAAAATAAGGACTTCGTATCATATGTTAACTTGTAAGTCAGAACTTGTTAGGATTAAATTGTCCTAATTAACGAAAGTTTTATAAAGTTAATTTAGTCTAAAATGCAATAGTTTTATTTACATTGTTTGGGCTTTCATGGGCTTGGACCTCATTGTATTTGGACACCTATATAAAGGGTCTTGGAGTAGGGTTTAGGCCTTTAGGGTATGAGAGTCGATTATTGTATGTGTGTGTGTGTGTGTGTTTGTAACATTTGAGGCTCTCCTAAAAAAATAAGCAGACACATGATTCTCTATTTGATTTCTCTTGTAAATCTCTCTTCCCATCTTGAATCTTGTTGAATCTGGGCCAACAGAACTTGAAAGTACGAGATTCCATTATTTTTGTTCTCATATATTTTCCTTATTTTTTTGTATTATCTGATAACTGCTATAAAATAAGAATGCTATTGACACTACTTGTTCAATATAAATTATTAGTATTTTTTAAATTCAATGTTCTTCGTAGTCGGGGGCCCATATTTTACATCTCACCCAATGCCCATAAAATATCAGGAACGGACCTGACTAAACACAAGTTCTGTTGACTGACATATAGCGGGCAACCTTCCCTACGACCTTTGGTTGCTTTCACCAAGTTGTTCATGCCCCTTATAAACGTGTCTAATCATATATGATTACATGTTCAAATCACATGTAATCATGCATGATCTACGGACTTTTCACCTTCTCGCAAACGGATCAACTTTTCACGTGATCCTCCTCGGTCCCTCCTTCTCGATCCTGTCTGTGTTATGCCACAGACAAGATGACGCTTCGTTTAAAGACAAGTGCCACTGCTTTTTAGCCCTTTACAAAGACCATGGAGATATCAAAAGGTATCTTTTTGCTAAAGAGAAAGCCAACTAATTGACATCAATTTTTGTGATCAAAGGGTTTGCATTTGCTTCCTACAGGAGGTCATATCTTAATGAGAAAGCTTTATTGAGTACCAAAGTAATATTAAAGGGGTAAATTCGTAATTTTACTAATCCTTTCCAATGATCTATGGTTATAAGTTATAACTACAACAAGTTGCATCAAAAAGTAATAACTTTGCTTACATTCTTATATTATGGAACCATTAACTAAAATCTTCCTTTTTGAAAACCATGATGAAAAATTCTCATTTTGGAGAATCAAAATGGAAACAATTGTACTAATGCACTTTCATTCCTATTTTTGAGTAACATAAATTTGGTCATAAGAAATAATTGATAATAACTTTCCAATAGAAAATTTTGCAAGAAATCATTGGATCGATAAAAGACGTAGATGACTCGACATAAATATTTCAAATATGTTAATAAAATATATAGATTGAAAAAAAAAAGATTAATATAGAAGTGAAAAATAATAAATTATATTTGAATTTATATATATATATATATAGTATTAGGTTCAAATGAGAAGTGCTAAAAAAATGAGAAGTAG
>LUCG01304712.1:0-18101 GCA_001633085.1 Carthamus tinctorius
CTTAAAACCTCTTAAGTCTGAAAATTAAGAGGTTTGCAGACTTAAGACTGTTTGCTTTATTTCTAAGAAAAGGTCTGAAAATCTCTTACCGTCCTCTGAAATTTAAAGAGATGCAACATCCACCTCTTATCTTTTAGATGTGAAATCAGACTTCATACCTCTTAAAAAACAAACGACACCTGAGTATTAGGTAAAAACTGAACATTGGACGAGGTCAAACTACAAACGAAATCTGGAACTTCATAAACGAAAACGAAGACAGAATCCAAAGAAGGAGGTGTGTTTTAAATCTAGGGTTTTGAATATGGAATGAAATAAGGAGTTTCTTTTATCCAGCGAGCTTTAAAAATAGTGAAGGCTAAGGATGTTTTTTTTTTTGGCTGAATGGGAACAACATAATAAAACGAACTGTGCGATTAAGTCACATGTAGCCTCAAGCAAACATCCCATAAGAGCTATGCAAACAAGCTAGATAGACCGTTGCTAAGTTGTAAGTAAACACCCCCCTAAGGCTATCTGCATCAGTGTCTTACTATTGAGTATGACTCAATAAGCAATGAAAACGACAATTAATTTTTTTAAACTACATGGACAATAAAAAAATTATAAACCACATGAATAAAATCGTAATTTCAAAAGTATAAGGACGGAAATCATAATTTTGAACAAATCATAAGGACTAAAATCGCAGTTTACTCAAACTCCATTTGATCGGAGAGGTGGTCTTTCACCCTCAAATCGATAGGGGAGATGAAATGAAAGCTTGATTCAAAATCGTAAAACCAACAAATAAACAATTCATATTTGAAATTGATTCATAAATTAATAATAAAATCTGATCGAAGGAACAATTCTCCGGCTAATCTCCGTCCGATTACTTCCAAATCCGGCGATATCTTCCGATTGTATCTGGTTTCAGTTCGTGAATGGAAGCGATCAGGAAACAGGCGACGAAGATCCGAGAACAGGTTGCCAGGCAACAGCAGGTACCAACAAGAAATTCTCTTCCTTTCGATTTGAAACTCTGATTCGATCTTGCCGGCGAGATTCTGTTCATATCAATGTTGATTATTGTTCACAACAGTTTATTTGGCGATGATCTACGGATGAATTTGATTCAGTGAATGCTTGTTTCAGTTTATATAATTATAGTTCCAATAGAGGAGATACGGGATCAAACCTAGTTGTCTGGTGCTATTACTTGTTAGAGCGTTTGATGAAGTTAACATTTTTATCCTAAAAAATTGGATTTGGTATATTTAGATGGGATAGCAGGAATCTCTCTTACATGTTGGTAATGTAATATAATCCTAACTTTGTTGTTGAGCTGCATGATTTAACAACCACAAACTTTATACTCTGTGTTTTGAAAGAAAGATGTTTTTCATGTTTATAGGACCTGGGTATTTTGGAATTTATAATTGATATACAGTTATATGCATTGTCTCCACTGCATATGTTGCGTGTAGTAGTAGCAACGGTTATGTGGTTACATTTGTAGGAACGATCCAAAGAAAATGAGCTAGACCATGTAAGGTGATGTAGCTCTACTTTTTACTTCTTTAGGGGACATGGTATTAGAAATTTTGTTATGATATTGTAAACATAATATGGTTGGAATTTGGAAATGGAAAGACATTGTTGCTTATCTTCTGAGGAGAATTGGTGAATGGAATAATCACTTTCAATAATTGTTGGTTGGTGATTTGGAGCATGTTGTCGAATCAGCTTGACTAATTTAAGCATGATATTAGGTTCATAGCGAGCTTTTTTGGTATAAGAAAGGTTTTCAGGGAGAGTAATCCGTATGGGCCGTGTCATTCGGGTTTATGATGAGCAGTGATTTATATCCCGACATACATATCCAGATGAAAAGATGATTTAGTTTGCTAGCAATGTAAGAGTAGGTTGCCAACTGTTGTAGCAACTTTTGCTTGAGGTAATGTTTGGATGTGGCAACAAAGTAAATCTTAATTTAGCAAGAGTGGAGATTGCCAAAGAAAATATGGTTTTTGAAGCTTAAACATGTAAAAGAAGAGTTTCCTCTAACCCATTTTGTCATATAATGGGTATGTGAGCTCCAAATCATTGTATGACTCAAGACCCTGAAGATGCATGTGAAGTTTCTATTTGATCTTTCATATGTTGAATGACTTCTAGTCATGATAATTATGTGCCATTAGGTTTTTAATAGACATAACTTTGGAGTAAAGAATTTATTTTGTAAGATCCTTATTTCTTGAAATTGAGAACTATCTGTGAATTACTACAATGTACTATTACTATGTGGTACTAAACCAATTAAAATTTAGAAATATAAATAGGAAGTAGTCGTTGGGGATTTTGAGACTATTAATTCCATATCTGGATCTGGTTAATGAAGGCCTTGCATCTCAATACGAGATGGTACCGCTTTTCCCAGTAAGTCCTTGCATCTACCATAAATCAGCTTGGTATAAATAAACTAATCTGGCCTTTGTATAACTTCTTCAAGGTTCAAGTTTATTTGAACAATTTGGGATCTACATTTTGAATAAGACTACAATAAAAGACCATACTTTATTGACAATTTTACATGTTGATTATGCAAGCACATGGCTATGAATTGTTCTAGTGGTTTCAAGGCTTGCTTGTACCAACTTTTTCTATGTGAGTTTTAGACTTATACTCTTTACTTAACTTTTTACCTGATATAACCTGACAATGGCCATTTGTGTTCCATTACTCGTTCTTGATGTGCGGGATAGATGTAGAGGTCTTCCCAAGGCATAGGCACATGCCTTTGGGGTGAGGCATATACACATAATATTTGTATGGGAGGAAGAGAATATATACTTACACTGTTTAACATTGGATCTATTGAAACTTTCTTAAAGTTGGTTAACATCAATGCAAAATTAACAATCGTACACTCACATATACTATATAAATAATTACTTCAGTCAATTACAGGGTCTATTAACAACTAGATTTTATTAACATAAGATCATTGAAAGTCAATGGCATTTTAGAGCAGTAACCATTTGCATTCTCTTAACATCATATATAGAATCACTAATTAACAACAAGAACATCTTATTCGCTGAGATGCTTACTGTGTTTGGATTTCATGTTAGACTAAAAGGCTTAAGACAATGCTATTTGATTAAGTAAAATTTCCCAAATGTTAGAATAGTGTCTCTTTTTTATACATACAAGCCTTGTGCCTTGTGTTGTGTCACAGAGGTTGAGGCACATGCCTCATTGAACCCAACCGGTTTCATGCAGGCAAAGTGCCTCAATTGGCTTCACTCATAGCCTTGCACCTCACATGTGGAAAATGTATTATTGTCACTGGTTTGAATTAATACCACCTTAATACAATATCTGATAATAATAAAAGTTGGGTATTTTTTTCAGGCGGTTTTCAAGCAGTTCGGTGGTGGTGGTTATGGAGGTTCAGATAATGTGGTAACTGATGAGGCAGAACTCATGCTTCACCAGAAACTTGAGAGGCTATACATATCTACACGTGCTGCCAAGGTTGCTACCCCGACATATTGGTGGTTTATGTTCTCAGAAAGAATACTTCGGTGTCGTTTGTTTTTTAAGATGTCTGAAGTCTGAAGTCTAAATTCATGTCTAAAAAATAAGAGGTGGATAGTGCAGCTCTTAAAATTTCAATGGACGAGGTTTTCAGGCCTTTTCTTAAAAATAAAACAAATGGTCTTAAGTCTGCAAACCTCTTAATTTTCAGACTTGACAGGTTTTAAGAGGTAACATATAAAAAACAAACGGCCCCTTAGATTGCGTCCAAATAAGTCAAGAGGAAAATTTCAAGTTGTGTACTTTTAACTAATACTTCTAGTGTGAATGATCGACTATCAAATTTTCTTTCATATTATACACTTGTTAATTATGCATGGTATAGGCATTGACTTCTAGGAGCATCAAGCAAAACTTTTTAAGCCAACTTCTTTGGAAGTTTATGTCTTTCAACTCTTTTTCTTTGGCCATGGCTGAACATTGTGAAAACAAGCTCTAATAAAAGCTGTCATTTGATAAAAGTTGTCAGGGATTTCATGAAGCTCATTTGAAACATAATTAATTGAAATTTTATTTTCAAGATGAAATTAAGTTGTTCTTTTGTCCTTGCAATCTGCTGAGTTTTCTATTTTCAGCATTTTCAAAGAGACATTGTTCGTGGTGTTGAAGGATATATAGTTACTGGTTCCAAACAAGTTGAAATAGGCAAGTTACCTATACTTTCTGATTCTTGTTGAATTTCACGAAATGAACATGATCTAAGTTTGCATCAATGTAATCCTTTGGCAGGAACCAAATTGTCAGAGGATAGCAGAAAATATGGTGTCGAGAACACATGCACTAGTGGTAGTACACTATCAAGAGCTGCTGTCAACTTTTCACGAGCTCGTGTCCAGATGGAGAAGGAACGAGGAAATCTACTGAAATCTTTTGGGACACAGGTTTGGAAAAGATTATCTTTTTTACCCACAAAAATTTGTGACACTCTATGGTTTGTCATGATTGCCTTATGTCAATGCTTTGGTGCCTCACATGCTCTGCTGGTATATGACATTATATCAGTTTGCTATGCACTATCATGTTTTTCGAAGGGGCATGACAGCTCCAAAAATCTTGTGTTTCAGTTGCCATTCTTCTGCAAATCAGTGTGTGTGTGTGGTGGTAAGATATTTGGTTTTAACATGGATGAAGATGGGACCTGTACATTGTATAAAGGGTGTTATATTGTATGAGACTGGCTTGAGGTTGGGCCATAATTATCGTAGTTATTCAAGGGTCAGATATCTCCTGAGGCTGTATGGCATGAGGAGTACGGTGAGGCATGTGCCTTGTAGGAAGCAAGGTGCATGATGGGCCAATTATCATTATACTTCTTAAACAAACTTGAATGTCCCAGAAAATTCTTTTAACAACTCGGATAAGTGATAATAAAGCATTCATAGTGATATCTGGGAAGACAATCTCATTCTCATACCTCACAAACAAAAGCTTACTTTCTGACAATGTAAAGCCTGTATTTCAAATGCCCTGGTTTTAGGATTATATTGAGCTTTTGCAAGTTTGATTAGAAAGCCAAGCAATTTTGATGATCGGAAAACAATTTTTTTTTCATGTTTCCACATTGATGGAGATGGACTGATGGTACCAATTACAATCAAAGATAATGCCTTACATAAAAGGCAAATGGAAACTAAGACTTGTAGAGTTAGAAGAAAGAATTGAGAAATGAGAATGTATAGGATCCTCTGAAATTGGTTATGACAAAAGGAAGAGAGGAAGGATTATCGAATAGCTTTAGCAAAGGAAGATATTAGGTAGAAATAATCACTAGTAGTAGGAGGACAAACATAGAGCAGTCATGCCTGGTAATATCGCTTAATCTTAGTCTGCTTATTCCAGAGCGCTGATGGTTGCAGCAGCCTTTTCCATTCTCTTGGTTTTTTCTTTTATGAGTTCCTATTTCTTGTTTTATAGGGTGAATTGCACAAATTACTCAACGAGGTGGGCTTACAAGGAAGCAATAGTCCTTAGTTTGTCTCAAGTGCTTAGGTTAACCTCAATTTGCACTTTTTAGCAGTGTTCTGCACCATCTTTTTTTGGTGATGCCCAGCCATATGCCTACGTTCCTTAACGCCAATGGTATTACTGATCATACAGTGTTTGTTAATTGTTACTTAAAATACTACTAATAGCAGTATGAGTTATCTTCATATCCGAGTTAGTGAAGAATGAAGATATGTATGTGAGAAATAGCTGAACTTTATAGTTGTTACCAAAGAAAAAGAGTTACCTCCTCTGAAAAAGACCATCACTCTTCAAACAGTTTCTCTCCCTTTTTTTTTTTGTATTCATTTACACATGCATGGGCACACAGAAAGGGAAAATGGGACTATTTCCTCACACAAAGGGAAAACGAGACTATTCCATATATGGTAATTTGTAAAAGGATAGTTTCTCCGAAACTTTAGGAATTGGAAAGAATTTCTATAATGGATCTTGCCCAAACTATAGTAGTTGTGTAGAAAGTATTTCTTTTTTTCTTGCAACATCGTTTATTGGTTCATTGATTGCTAATGTTTATGCCTTTTGTTTTCATCGCTCACCTTTTACTACCAAATTGTGCAGGTTGTGGAGCCATTAAGAGCAATGGTAATGGGAGCTCCCCTTGAAGATGCTCGACATCTTGCTCAACGTTATGACAGAATGCGGCAAGAGGCGGAAGCACAGGTGTTTATCTGTTCTGTTATACTTCATGGTTTGCTAAACATATTCATGTACTTTAAAAAGTTGGGTCTTTTCATTCTTTTTCCTTTAATCACAAGCATATTACTAGAGTTCATATTTTATGTTAAAACATGCTAACTAAGACATTCCTACACTATCGTAACTTTATTTTTACCCTCCAAATTTGCTAGGTCGTTGAAGTTTCTAAACGACAAGCAAAAGCGATGGATGTAAGCGGAAATCCAGAACTATTTACAAGGCTTCAAGCAGCCGAATCAAAATTACAAGATCTGAAATCCAACATGGCAATATTGGGAAAGGAAGCTGCTTCAGCAATGGCTGCAGTTGAGGCTCAGCAGCAAAAAATGACACTGCAGAGGCTTATTTCTATGGTAAAACTTCTCCACATAATGAGTTAAATAAATTTCACATCTTAGATTTGTTATCTAAAACATGTCTTCTGATAGATCGAATCAGAACGTGCTTACCACCAGAAGGTCATTCAGATTCTTGATCATCTTGAAGGGGAGGTATGCTTTTTTGCAATCACCCTTTGCATCTATAAATATTTTAAGAGATTTGACGGGGGTGGGGTGTGGAAGTAGATGTGATAGCCACTAGTGTTTTATTTACTTTTGGAATTATACTTCCACAAAAGACATTCACCAGCTTAAGCCAAAGAACAAAATTTGGCTACTGTCAAGGACTTCTGGACAAGGACCCTGGACAGCATTAAACTAGACTGAATGACTGTTTTGATCATATATCAAGGGTAATGCTTAGAGGCATCATGTTTCACTATTTTGGCCTTATCATAATGTGGTGTGCATGTGAACTGGTCAAAAGTGTGTGCTACTCTCAGGTGATATGGTCTGGAGACTAATCAATAATATGCACTTTATTGTCATTATGTGCCAAAATCACTGTTAGTGGTATACACTAATGCCCAAATCGGTCGGATTACTTGAATTAGCCAGAAGATTACAATTTCCACAGGCTTTTGAGAGGCCTGGGACTCTCAGATAGGTCTTCCGCTCAACTGAATTTACAAAACAGAATCCCCTCCTAGACCACCTAGACCCCCTATTTATACTAACAACTGATGACTTAACAGAAAGTCAAATATCTCTAACCTCCCATCCACAACTTGCTACACATGATGTTACCATATTGCGCTTTCCTCAACTGGTGTAATAGCAAAGACCCTCTACTTCGGTGTGTAACAACAATATGCACTTTATTGTTATTATGTGCCTAAAACACACAAGTGTACTGGATTTGCTTGAACTGATAAATATAACTTAATATGGTAATCGTTGTAAGAAAATGCAAATGTGAAGAAAGCAAAATGAACTTGATGATCACTATATGGTAAAAAAGGAGCCATAAGTATGTGTGTTATGAATCATCAAATATACACACACATATACGTTACTACTTAATCTGTATGCTTAGAGAGTGCTATGGGTGTTATGATTTTAGACAGAAGGTACTGCATTTTGTACTCTGGGTTTTTTGAAACCCAGTCTGAATGATTAGAATGTACCATCCTTAATGGGTAATTAAGCACGTACTCACATTTCTGGCTCTTCTCCACGCTTGTTTTCTTGAGCTGCCACAAACCTCAAGTCCATTTCTACAAAATCCCATCCTGTCACATATTCACTGAATCTTTTAACTGACTTTGCAATCTTTGATCCGATTCTTGCTTTGCAATGTGTGACTACAAACCACTCAACCATCATATTTGGTTTCCATCCCCACTGATCATAGAAGGCTCTGGTACGGTGGTACCAATTCATAAAGATCTTGAAATGGAAACTGAGAACTAAGAAACAATGGGGAAAAGGCTGAGGTAAGAAACTGTTGAAGAATTGATACGAAATCAAAGAGTAATATTTTGAGAGGAGTTAAGAGAGAAAATTCGTCGTCCTTTGATCTATGCCTTCCCCTGTTCAGTCTAAGCAATTTAACAGACCTAGGCCTACTTCCTTTTGTTTCCACTAATGACAACTAACAGTCTTAACATACATTAAGTTATTGCAAAATCATAATTAAGCTTTTTTTGTTACAATGGACAGCCAACGCCACATTTCTTGCAGATATTTAGATTGATCAAATATGTTAGGTGTCCGTGTGCATCTAAAAAATATATAAAGACGTTAACAGAAACTGTTGTGTGGCTGAGATGCTGTAAGGAAATTATTATGTGATTGTGACTGATAAATTAGTGATAGAAAGGTGACAGAAATGGCAGAGTTGTGCTAATTTGTGAGTTCAAAAGTGGGTGAAGGTGCTTGGAGAGAGAAAGGAATTTGAATGTACATGTTTATGTTTGGTTATTCCAGGTTTTATTCTTAGGCTACTATGCCTGCTATTTGGTGTAGATATTGGCACAGATCTGTTACTTTCTGGGTCAACCCCGGAAGTCTTTATTTTTCTTTTTGCATTTCTAGTGCCGAAGGGTAGTTTAGTAGTCCAATGATGAACCTAAAAGTTCTTTCTACTAAGTTCTGATATACCTTTACTCTAACAGCATCTGCACTCGAGCACTGTATACTGATATGCACAGAACACAAAATCTTGCCTCAAAGAAAAACGAAACTGCTATAGAAATATCCTTATAACAGTATGATGTTTCTGACAACATGGTAGTTTTTCAGCCTCTGAGTGAAATATAACGGAATAGTTAAAAAAATTATAAACATCAAGAGGGAGAGGGAGGTCTGATTCCTTGGCATTTGATATATAGACGTCTCTGTGTATGTTATCACATTACTACTTTACTAGTACTTTGAGCAGGACTTCTCTAATCATATATTTGGTTTTTAGATCTTACCGTGTGAAGATTATATTCTGTCATGCTTTGCTTGGTGGCCCGTAAAAATTTCTGCCAACTACCTAGGCCATTTCTTTATATACAGTAAACTTATAATCTCTTGAGTGAAGATTTTTCTTTTGGTGTTCATAATTTTGTTTGATGACATGCTTTGCCGATTGGGCAAATTCTAGATGGTATCAGAGCGACAACGGATTGAAGCAGCTCCTACTCCACCTGTGGAAACACCTCCACCTCCATCATACGAAGAAGTCAATAATGCATCTACTGCTCCAATGCAAAACGGTTCAAATGATGGGGTGGATTACTTCATAGGAGAGGTAAGCTTACAAATCTCTTTGAACCTTTTCTTTTAATATCTCTATATTTTAACTAATGGACCAACTAAATTTTATTTTATCTCCATCGTGTCCCAGGCAATGTTCTCATATCATGCAGAGTCTGATGTGGAGCTCAATTTATCAACCGGCGATTATGTTGTCATCAGAAAGGTTTGCAGCTTATGAATTTTTGTGTATTATTGTCTCCTTTATGAATTACTCAGCTTCTATTTGTTTCCTTTAAATACTATTCTCTATTAGTTACCCTCAATACCTGCATGTGGTAAATCATTCAAACCAAACCAAATAAACCCTGTAAATCCCACATAGAGGAGGTATGTTTTGACTATATGGGGGTAGGATGTATGCAAATCTTTCCTTTTACCTCAAGGGACAAAGGGGTTGTTTCCATGAAGACCCCAACTTGTAAAACAAAAATAGAAGAAACAAGAAAGCAAGATGTAAGAGTGTGCAAACAAGAATGTAAGAAGAAAAAAACTTGAAACACCCATACTCTAGGCGTTAAGGTCCGTCTGGTTTGCTGGTTTTCATGGGATTTGGAATTTGATGATATTCCAATCCCATGTCAAAGTTTTAAGGGAAGTCTGGAATTGAAATCCTACAATTAGAAGTACCAAGGGGGTAGTTAAGATTTCATGGGATTTTGTATGATTTGTTTGTAATAATGTTATAGATATATTAAAAACACATGTTTCATATAATCTATTAACAAAAAGGTAATTTATATAATTTTGAAAATTATCTAAGAAGGATGGAATTTGGTTCCATTCTAGATCCTACAAACCAAATACAACAAAAATTCCAAATCCTTCCACGAATTGCAAATCCCTCAAAAAACATTCCATAAGCACCATACAGATCCTTAAGTATATTTCAATTTTGTTACCCCAATTTCTGTTTCATCATTTCCCCATGTATTATAGTCAATTTAGTATTAATTTTAACCATCATAGTTGCATGGGCTCACAAGCATGGTACATAGAGAGGAGACTTTTTATTCAACACAGTTCTTGATTCATTGGTGATCACGTAAATTTTCTGATCTGGAACACTAAACTACTGAACACAATGGACTTTAAGTTAAAGCTTGAAAAATGGCAAAACGCAAGAAATAATGATAATGCTTTTCAATTTCTTTTATTATAGCATTGTATTTTTATCTAAGTACTTCTCGATTTATTTTGGGTTACACCATATAAATTGGACTCCCAGAATAAATGTTAGATGGTGATAATTATACCAACTTATTCTTTGAGCTAAGGGGCCGTTTACTAAATGCTTATGGGGTAAGTGCTTATCTGGTCACTTTACCTTATCAGATGAACATAACATGGATTGAGGCTCTTACCCGATAAGAGTGAAGATAGACCGATAGTCTTACCCGATAAGTGAGAGGAAGGACTCTTACCTGTTAAGCGCTTACTGGATAAATTATTGCAAACAAAGCCGTTTTAATGGACTAAAATCTTACCCGATAAGTTAAATTAAAATTGTTGACTCTTACCGATAAGCGCTTACCGGGTAAAATTTGGTACGACGCACTAGGAGGTGGTAGATGGGACTGGACAAGACATGTGAAAGGAGGTAGGCGGGTGAAAGAATTCTGGAGGGTTTTAGGCCCAGCGTAGCAACTACTGGGGCTCGGCGGGTTGGTAGCCGGCGGGCTGGGCGTGCTCGGGCTCGGGCTCGGGCTCCGTCGGTTTTCCCACATCGCTCACAACTGCTGCTGTGTTGTGTCTGTGGGGGTGTGTGTTGTGTTTTAATTAATTAAATAATTAAAAAGTGAGAGGGTTGAGAGCGTTCGGGTACTAATCAGAGAGAGCTCCACAGAGCTTATTGTGGGTTTATGAAAAAGCTGATGTGGCAGTGGGGTTGGGAGGGTTCTGCTACGCATAGCCTTAGGGTTGTAACTTGAATGGGTAGTTTAGTAATCCCATCTTCTTGATTTTTGTTCCACCTATTTTGGTCATTTTTGTCCCAGTTTGTCCCGTCCTATCCCAGTTCAATGTCAGAGTAAGTTTGTTCTGTCATGTCTAGTACCTCAGAATGTGGTAAATTTTACAGGTATCGAACAACGGTTGGGCTGAAGGTGAATGCAAAGGGAAAGCAGGTTGGTTTCCCATTGGATACATCGAAAGACGAGAGCGTGTTCTTGCAAGCAAGGTTACTGAAGTCTTTTAGAGTATATGTTCTCTCTGTTTTGGCCTCTTCATATCTTAAAGCTAAGTGTTTGTATGTATTTTTTTGGTCTATTGATGTAAAAACAAAATACACATCCTCTTTGTTTTGATCGGGTATTGGTAGAGCTTTGGTTTTGTACACTTTTGTAGTTTTGTATTCTCGTTCTGTATCCAATTTCTTTGTCGTCCCAAAATGAATGTCCACAATCAAATTTGCATTCGGTTTTTGGTCCCCTTTATTGTTACTATTTAACTTAATATTTTTGGTCCCCTCTATGGTTACAATTCTACTTGTGATTTGTTTTGTACTGATAAATGTCAAATTTTAACGTTATGCCAATGAAATACTCCCTTGGTTCCAACAATAGAGGGGATCATAAATGTCAAATTTTAATGTAGACATTTACTTTGGAACCAAGGGAGTATTTCATTGGCATGGTCCTCTTTATTGTTACTATTCAACTTGTGGTTTGTTTTGTACCAATAAGTAAATTACTTCCCGAATCAAATAAGAAATTGATTTAACCGATCGAATAACACCTTTAGGCGTTACTCTCCCTCGCCACTCATCTCCCATCATTATCTACTATCTGTGTTGTAGTTTTACCCTTGCCTGCCGTCCATCTCCCTCCTTTTGATTTGTTTTTTGTCGTTCAATTCTTTTTACAACAATTTAATGGACCGTGTATGTACAAAGGAAGATTGACGGTGGTGCCAACAATGGTGATAGAGAGTGGATGGCAATGAGACGACTAGGGATTTGAATGACGTGGTGTAGGGTTTGGGAACATTAAAATTTATTTAGTTTTTTTATTTACTTTAAAATCTTACTAGTTGAGTTTTAGGTAGCCTTTTGTTTTGTTAAAACAACGTAAGTAATCAATTTCTAAAAATTTGATGGTTTATTAAAAAGGTTTGAATGCTTAATCATTTAAAATAGAGTAAATTACATATTTGGTCCCTGTGGTTTACACATAATTGCACTATTGGTCCCTAATTTAAAATAATTATGGAAATGGTCCCTATGGTTTACATTATATTGCACTATTGGTCCCTATGGTTTACACTATATTGCACTATTGGTCCCTGTGGTTTACACATAATTGCACTATTGGTCCCTAATTTAAAATAATTATGAAAATGGTCCCTATGGTTTACATTATATTGCACTATTGGTCCCTATGGTTTACACTATATTGCACTATTGGTCCCTATGTTTAACAAATTGATTTCACATGGAGTTAGGGTTTGGGGACCAATAGTGCAATATAATGTAAACCATAGGGACTAAATCCATAATTATTTTAAAATATGGACCAATAGTGCAATTAAGTATAAACCATAGGGACCAAATATGTAATTTACTCTTTAAAATAAGTAAATGTAATTATTTTTTTTATTAAAAAAGTTCATGAACCCACTCAGTTAAATTAAGAAAGTTTGTTGGGTTTTCTCTTGTGGACTTTTCCTTTGATTTACACATGTACATTAGACTAACCCATTATTAGCTATATTAAAAAATATATTGTAGTTTCAAAAGTAAACTACAATTTTGGTCCCTGTGATCTATACGTGTTTCATCAAATATGGTCCTTAAGCTTCAATAAGTATAATTAACGTCTTTTTTGTTTGCATTTTACATTGAAAATAATCCTCGGTCATTAACTTTGTTAACAAAACCCAGTTAAGTGGGAGTACTTTCATATTTTCTACACATCTTGTTCAAAAAATAAAAGATAAATTAAAATAAATTATTTATATTATACTAAATATTTTCGTTGCTCCCTTATCGGCCCGTGCCATGAACCCCTTTTGTCGGCCAAACTCCATCGTCGACCAACCTGCATATATATAAACACACACGTTGTCGTCGACCCTCACCCCCTCTATTTCTTTTTTCATCGAGTACCGATGGACCAACCCAAAAAGTTGACAGCCCAAGAGGTAGTTGACCAAAATCTTGTTGACCCAGCATCAACCATGCCTTCTATGGCATCCTGGTAGCAGTCAAACATAAACAAGTCATTTAGTCTTGTTTCTTCGTTGGTCGAGGTCACTGACAGTTAAATGGGGTGGATGGGATCATTCTTGTGGAGTTGGGATGGTGGTTGGTCGGAGTTGTAGGTGGTGGTGGTGTGCTATTGGAAAGAGAAATGAAAGGGGTACGTGGCGGGCTGGAGAGTTCCACAGATGGTGATGTGGTCGCTGGAGAATGTTGCGAGAGAAGACGCTAGAGGAGATGTCGTCCCCGTTGTTTTCCTAGCATATGTATGTTATATATATATATATATATATATAATACAACATTAATATCAATATAAAATTAAAGTAATCAATTTGGCTCCTCTAGTTTAAAAAAAAATTGTATAAGTTCTCCCTATAAAAGTGAAAAGACGAAAATACCCATGACTCTAACAGGTAATTTAAATGGAGTTAGAGATCAGGGAGTACTTTCAACGTAAAATGCAAACAGTAAGGACAATAATTATAGTTATTAAATTCTAAGGACCATTTCCGATGAAACGTATAAACCACAAGGACAAAAATGTAGTTTACTCTAGTTTCAACCTTAATTATACTTTCTTATTTGTATCAACTTTCAAGTGCCTTTATTGAGTTTGTTAGTCAATCTTATATGTTCTCATTTTGATTTTACATCGTTTAAACACAAACGTCCGGTTGGATTGTAAAATGATGTACCAACGTTTTGACTCAACCAAACCAACACAACCTAACCCATATGGTTTGGATCGGGTTGGCTCGTAGTTTTGCTTATGTTGGGTTGGATTGAAATTATTCAAACTGCAAACATTGGGTTAGATTGTTCAAATATCTTTAATCCTATCCATGTGCAACTCTCTTTTAAACCACACAAGTAGCAGTTGACCTTTATAAGTCATTGATAGGCTTCATGCAAAAGATGTTTTTAGTAATGACAAGATTTGCATTTGAAACAAGGTTCTAATAGCATGAGTCGTATTATGGCGGCAAAGTCAAGTCTCAAGCCTTGAAAGTCATGACGAGATTGATGTTTTTTAAGGCGTGACTTATGACGAAAAATCTCTATATTATATATAATATCATATACAAAAACATATGTGTTCCTACTATTACTTAATGAATAAATGATAATAAACAATTTAACTTAAGTTATATATTAAAAATTAACAAAGAAAACATTGAAAAAATAAGTTGAATCAAATATATTGTTACAAAAACAGCACATAAGCCTTGAGCCACAATGTGTCATGACTCATGACGGTTGATGCGATGAGCCTTTTCGGATATTAGTTAAATCAAATACTTTGGAACTTAAGATGTTTTACTTTGAGTTTAAGAAACTCTTATCTTTTGAAGACATGAAGAGCTAAGGATATTAGAACACATGCCATTTTGTTACCTGTCTATCATTTATATGCCATGTAACTTTAGGAGACATTTGGTTCGTCGGATTTAAACGGAATCTTATGGAATTGGAATGGTCAATTACATTGACCAAATTTCATTATGACTTTTGGTTACCCATGGAATGGAATTGAATTCTAAACATTCCATCAAACAAGTATTTCATCATTCATTCTTAAAATTGATGAATATGAAATCCATTGCGTCTAAAATTTTTGAAAATGACAAAACTACCCTCATTTTAACATAAAACCCTAGCCAATGTTTCTTCTATGGACTTCGACTTTGACTTCACTTTCTCTCCTTCATCGATTGAAGAACATTTTGTGAACTCCTTCATGATCAACTGCTAGTATGGTTTTCCCCCATGGTATCCTTCTCCAGTTGTGCTTCTCCCCTTCATCGATTTAGTTATCATTTTGTTACTCTTTCTAAATAGCCATCGATGTCGACGATGTGGCATCCTTCTCCATTTTTGCTAACTAAATTTTGTTATTGGTTTCTAAATCGCCATCGATGTGGCATCCTTGACCATGATCTGGCAAAGATAATTGGGATGGAACAAAGAAAAGCTATGAAGTTGGAATTTCAAGTGCTTGGATTACTGAAAGTCGTGAAACACTTTTAGATTGAAGTATTTTGATGGTACTCTCGGAATTTTCAATCGGATAAAATTTAGTATATTTCTAAGAACAGGGAATGAAAATCTGTTTTGAATTTCGTACGAAACTAATGATAAAAAACGGGTATATCTCCCTAACCATCCAAAAACAGTTAAAATCCACACTTTAACTGTTAAAACGGGTTTAAATAATGGGTAAAAACCGGATTTTAAAACAGAAATTCAGATTCTATCTTTCATTTTCCTTAAAGCAACATTAATAGCTCGACCCCAGCCAGAGGCTCTGTCCCATGGACCCCGCCAGAGGCTGCCACTCCTTAACCACACTACCACTACCAGGGGCGCTGTCCCTAGACCCCATTTAGAGGCTTCGCCCCTAAAACGCAGGTTACTATAAATCAAAATAAACTCAAACAAATGTGTCCTTCTCCATCACCCTTACTTTTTCGAAACTAGTGACACAAGTCAACTCACCAACATCCTTTACAGGGAAGATGCTATGGGGGAAGTATGGCACCAATCACCATGAACCATCCAATTCACTGTTTACACATCTTTTGATGCATCATGTAACTTGATCTTGATGATTATTTGTTATTTGTAAAATTGGATATACTGAAGTATGCATCAAATGTATTGTTTGATATCGTTGAATTTTGTTTTGTTTTGTTTTGCAGTAATGGTGAATAGAGATCATGAAATCCCTCCACATTACTTCATCCTCATCCATTGAGAGCAAATATATATGTATATGTATATATGTTTAGAGAGAGAAAAACGCAGTCAGCGCCTCGCCGGCTGTCCATCTTCGATCATTCCGTCACCATTGGCGGAGAAACCCTAGTTATCTTGTGCTGCTCGCCTGTCATTTCATCTCCATTCGGTTGTTCTCTAAAACTATTTATAATGCTGCTTCTGTATTCCCTTTATTATTCAGAAATCTGCATGTGAGTTTTTTATATTAATTAACCTCTCCTTTCAGTAAATTAGGGTTCTAATTTTGGTAACTGACCCATTTTGTTTCATTTCAAGTGTTGGTGTTAGGGTTTGTTTATGTAGGTTTCAGCATTTAGATTCAATTTAACTTGATTGATTTTTGGGGGGAACAAATTGGGAGTGGTGAAAAGAAATGAGTGAAATTGAGGAAGGAATTGAAAGGGTGCAAGCCTCATTTGGTTCTCCATCATCATCAGTCTCTAAGTTACAATCCAATGTTTCTTTCAATCATCTTGATGTACCACAGTTGAACACAGCCCAATTTCGTGCACAGATTCGACAACTTTCCCCAAATTTTATCGTCGAGAACAACACTAAAAGAGGCGGGATGCCCCCGACTCATCCACAAAACCGTCCGCTTTCACCGTCCTCACACATCCCTGTAATCCAGAGTCCTGAAACCGAAGGTTCGCATTCAAGATCTTTATCACAGACCTCATTTTTCTCGGTTGATTCTTTGCCTCCTTTGAGCCTGTCTCCAACTTCAGCACTCACCTCTGATCAAGTGGTAAGCGACGTGTCGATGGAAGATCGTGATTTGTTGCCACCTTCCTTGGGGAGGGGGAATTCAGCCCGAATTCCTGAGAACCTTCCACCCTGTAAGACACACAGGCGGTCAAACAGTGATATTCCATTCGGGTTTTCAACTATCTTGCAGTCATCACCACCTCTGATTCCATTAAGAGGTTCTAAGTGTTTGGATGGGTCTGCATCTTTAAGAAACAATCCAGGGTCAAACCCCATGCAATATGTCAAATGGGAATCGAGTTTGGAGAAAACTAGTGGTGAAAGCAGTGCCAAAGGAATGGATGAGAGGAAACCTGAGGGTGAAGTTGTGGATGATATGTTTTCAGCCCGTACGGTATTTAACAATCTTGATAGATTAAAATCTTCTAGAACTGAAAACCATGAAGATTTGGATCGCACAGCTAGCGGTAGAAAGACACATCATGTAGGTGATGGTAGTGATAACGAAGCTACAAGTAGCGTAAATGGAAGTGTCGTTAACAATATGCAGAGGTCAGGAATCTCTTCGATTTTTGATAAAAGGGAAGGGATCAAAAGGAGTGCAGATGGAGGCATTGCTCCAACTATGAGGCACCATAGAAGTGTCTCTATGGATAGCATTATGGGGAAGATGAACTTTGCTGATGAATTGCTTAAGCTGCCGCCTTCTCCCGAAGGACGCATAAATAATTTACCGCCAACTGATTCAGTCGATGCAAATGCAGACACGTTTAGCTTGGAGTTTGGAAATGGCATGTTTAGTGGGGCCGAGCTCAAGAAAATCATGGCTAACGATAACCTTGCTGAGATAGCTTTAACTGATCCAAAGAGAGTCAAAAGGTATGCAACTTTCTTTTGTTATTACTATTATCAGTGTTCTAAAAGGCGCCCCTTGTCTCAAGTAGGGGTGGCAATCGTGTCGTGTTCGGGTTGGCGGGTCACGGGTTGGCGGGTTGGCGGGT
>LUCG01304733.1:4615-15937 GCA_001633085.1 Carthamus tinctorius
GACCTCTTGAGAAATTTTTAGGGCCCAACCATGAAACCCATCTAAATATCTCGTCTTGTCGTCTTCTTCTCCATTATTCCTATACCGCCAAAAAAACCTTCCTCTCCTTTGCTCTCGTTAAACCCTTAACCCATCAACGAATCTTCAAAGTTTGGTCCATTTATGTGTGAAAAGGTACATATCCATCTCCATCTTCTGAAAATTTGAGTTAGATTGATATGTTTTCATCAATGTTTAACACTATGCATTGAGGAGGATTGTATGCAATGTTCAAGATTGTATCCAACGTTCTTGCTAAGTTGGTAGCTGATGAAGAAGAAGATGACATTTTCCACCTTCAAGATTGTACCCAACGTTCATATGGGATGTAGTTACGCACGTGAAGGTTCTTTTTTCATTTTTTTTAAAAAATCAAATGACATGTAGAAAACAACTTGTTACACATCAGCATCAACACGTTAATAAGTAAAATATTATATATAATTGCAATTTTTAAAAGTATAGTACATGCAATAACACATTTTAAAATTGGATACACACAATAGGAATACGGGTAAAGTTGGATACATTTTCATGAAGTTTGTCCCTATCATCTAATAAATTTACAAATCAATTAGTATAATAAGTAAATCAACAAAATAAAATATTAATCATGTGATATCAACTTGTTTTCGTAATATCACAAAATAACACTAAAACTTCACATCATAACATTTACAATGTACAAAAAAGACCAACCTTCATAGTAGAAATACTAAGAATGTTTAACTTCATAGTGTTTTGTTGTAAAGATAGAATATTATTTATTTGATTTTGCAAAAACAATCTAATCTCATATGATCCAAATCGATAGGTCTATCATGCCTTTATAGCATTTTAAATAATCTTTAATAATTAAAAGAGGTTCTACAAATTACAAAATTGGTTTATGGGGTGTTACTGTGCAGGCGTAGTCTTAGAAAGGCTACTTACTTTTTCCTAGTAAATTTTCGTTTGAAACCCCATCAATAAAAAATACATAAAACAAACTATAAAACAAAAAAAATACTTTTAATATTGGTTAAAAAAACCAAAAAAGTCCCTGAAAATAGACAAAAAACTTAAAAATTCTTTGAAACCAACCAAAAAAAGCTTTCTAAATCTTTTGTAAAGGTATATCAAATAACTTTACGGACATTTAATCTACCTTGCCCCCACTATAAAAAAAATCATAGATCCCCACTGATAGTTGATGTAGTAATTTTCGAACCACAATGTCTTGAGCCGTAAGTCGTCCCTAATTCGGGCAAAAGCTAACATGACACAACGGTTTAATGCTTCACCGCCGTTCCCTGATTTGGGTAAAATCTTTTTGCATTCAAAAGTGGTCTCTATCCACATTCGGCTAGTAAAGCTGTTAATGAATGAACACGAACAAGCTTTGTTTGTTCGTTTAATTTTAATCCAACAAAGGAACAAACATATAAATGGACATGTTTGTTGGTTATGTTCATTTGCCAACAAAATAAACTTCTTTGTGTTTGTTTATATTCATTCTAAACGAACACAAACAAACATAGACAAGTGTAAAAGAACATGAGATATTAGCAAACAATATATTGACATTAAAAGAATGGTAAGCAACAACTAAATCATGTCATTTTACCTAAACGAGTAAACATAAGAACATTACAACGTTTAGAAATGATAACACAAGAAGCTTATGAAACATAAGAACGTACATATATCTACAACAGTTCTTATAACAGTTGTATTTAGAGTCCCAAAATGTTAAAGATTTCCTTTTCGAAATTTTACTTCCACATCTTGAATTTTCCTTTACCCTTGTGCTTGCCATACTTTCCACGCTTATATTTTCCATGCTTTTGCTTTCCGTGTTTAAATTTTCCACCATGACCATAACCATGACCGTGACCGTGACCACGACCATGTCCGTAGTGACCCATTGCATATGCTGCCGCTCCCCCTGCTATCACTCCCATTACCCCACCCGCTCCCTTTTCTCCTTGTTGAGCTGTAAATGCCATACAAAAGATTAAAGGAACTACAAAACATAACTTATACTATCAAATTACAATCCCTTAACCAAGTTTAGTTGATATAAAAAATTTAGGTTAAGCAAAATTGACATTTATACCTCCAGGTTGACCGGGGGGAGCACCTTGAGGGTGTGCACCAGGGTAACCAGCCGGTGGGTAGGCACCAGGATAACCTGCAGGTGGGTATGCACCCTGGGGACCTCCTTGGGGATATCCAGAAGGTGGGTATCCTTGCGGAGGATACCCATGTTGAGGATATCCTTGTTGAGGAGGATATCCTTGTGGATACCCTTGTTGTGGGTACCCTTGTTGAGGAGGATATCCTTGTGGGTAACCTTGCGATGGGTACCCTTGTTGAGGAGGATATCCTTGTGGGTATCCTTGTTGTGGATAACCTTGAGGAGGGTACCCGGATGGTGGATACCCTTGAGAAGGATGCTCTCCGTGTGGAGGATATCCCCCTGGCATAGGTTGCCCTGCTGGCGGTGGATGTTCTCCATGCGGAGGATAACCCCCTGCTGGCGGTGGATGTTCTCCATATGGAGGATATCCTCCTGACGAAGATTGTCCTGGTGCCGGTGGATTTCCTCCTGGTGGAGGATTATTTTTACTGGCACTTGTATCACTTGCATCGGGTTGATTTGCCATTGTCACGATCAATTACAAAACCCCCTTGTTGTCCACTAAAACAAAGCTTTATATCAATTAATTACAATAGGATCTGCAAAACATAGAATCGAAAAAGATAAATTTTACGTATACTATAAAAGCATGTATAAAACCTCCTAATTAAGTAAAGATTGTCTCAATGGTACAAAATGAAATTTTGGAAAGGATACCAAGATCACATGTTTTAGGATTCGTCTACTGAGAAAGAAGATAATAGGGTTCTTCACCTTAAAATCAGAATAAAAAAGTTTCTTTTTAAGAATATGAACATTTTATTTCCGCTATTTTTAATTTTCATTCGTCCTCATTTGACTTTCTATATAAGATCGGCAAACCACAAATATTTTTTTATGGACAAAACGTTTTCTTGGTTGACATGCTACCAAGACGGATTTATAGGATCTTTTTCATATACGTTTGAAAATGTCTATGTAAAGAAACATATACACGAATCAGTTTCGTCTCACCAACTACCACCCTACTCTTGTGTATTAGATCATAAACCGTCCATTAAGGTTTTCTTTCTAATAACAATAATAAGTCAAGATGTCTTTATTTCAGCGTCAACCAATTACATAAATACCCATCAACAACGGAAATAGTAAACTCATCAATTACATAAATTCATATTAGGTAAAGTCATCCATTGAGGGTTTCTTTCAAGTAACAATAATAAATTCAAAGTTCTTTATTTCTATATCCATCGATCACATGAATACCCGTTATCCGAAGTTCTTTATTTCTATATCCATCGATCATATGAATACCCATTAACAATACAGATAATAAAATCATCAATTGAATTGAATAAATTCAGCAGCAAGATGATAAAATCACCAATTAATTAAATGAATTCATATTAAGTAAAGTAATTATGTATCTTTATGTGATTATGAAACATAGATGAGACATGTAAATTTAGGACATGGATGATTCAAACAAACACATCAAATGCAAAAGCAAAAGGCTTCACTTGCTTCTACTGTCATTTGCTCACTTATTTGTTGCACATAAGAACAAAAGCTAAACCTTTCTCTACCTTGAAACCGATAAAGATCGTCGAACAAATTACAACTTTCAATGTACGAGGTACAAGTCGGTATAACATTATTGTTCAAAACCGAGCCTCGATAATCACTCAACGACCCTTTGCTCTTTGTATACATGAAAAAGTACACTACCATAACCATGGACCACAAGGCCTGATGATTTGAACCGACTCGGTTATACGTCAGAGATTCGTCAGATATCCCGTAAAATCTCGGTTGTTTGCTCACGATCACCAATGAGGGTGGTCGTCTTCCGGGGTTTGGGGAGGGAGAGGCTTCCAATCGGGTTTCTCGTCCCAATACATGTCGTAATATATATGACCCGGAGTGTGTTTGTCGACACAACACCATATTCCGACGTATCGCTTTACCCGGTTCCGGAATTTTTCTTCCCTCGTCTGACCACATCAAAAAACCATCACGAGTTAAAAAAATCATATCTAAAATTTGCTTACTTGAGATGCCTTTGGTACCAATTTACTTTAGTTGTTCAACGTTTGATAAGATAGAACTAGACAGGTAAAATGACCAATTTACCCTTGATGAGTTGTTTAGTGTTTGTTTACACAAAATAACCAATCTAAATGAAAATTAACAAATAGTACTTAAGAACATAAAACCGTTTAACATAAATACCGATTAAAATAGGTTAATAAACGTATGCAGACATCGTGACGTAAAGTAAATGCAAGAATTTCCCTTTGGTAACATATTTTACCATATAAATAGTGTTCCCTCCATCCCAAAATAAAACGTCCAACAACGAAACAGACACGGTTTTATAAACGTGTAATAACTTTTTAATCAACTAAAAGGAAGGGGGAAACGGATCGCTTACCTTATCGGTGAATCCTACAAACGCATCTTGCATCGATGAAAATTGGATGACTTTAACATCCTTCAACGGGGAGAATACCGTTTTTAACTGCTCAACATTAAACAAATTGAGCCAAATAATTATCATCAGAAAATAGTAAATATATAGAAAATAATCGGAATTTTTTTTTAAGCGAAAACGATTATAAGCTTTTCCATTCATCTTGCATACCGTTTCTTCGTTGCTGCCCCTTGGAAATCTGAGGACTTTTGTATTTGTACTGTTTGATTGGCAATTTTCTGACCCTTGTTGACAAAGTTGTACATCGAGCCATGATTCCTTCACCTGAAAGCACGAAAGTATGGAAAGATAACATCGGGTCAAAGTCAACTAACCCCAAATTAAGATCACCATTCAGCAATCACTCAGCATACCTGTGCAGGCATCAACGGGTTGTCAAACAACGAATACTCTCTGATATCGATTCCAGGCCCAAATTCCTCCGTGGGCAATGCCTTCAACATCGTATGCACCTGCACACCACCACTCGTTTCGGTTAACTAAATCCATCGTCTGCTAATTTTCAGAACGAAGCTTGCAACAAGAGACGTACCTCAAATACGTGGTCCAACGGACAAATGAAGGGCTGTCTTGTCATTGACCCTACGAGAACTCCCGGATGTGGAAACCACAATCTATCCAATCTACACCACAACGGAGGCATAACCTAAAAATTACAAAAACAGTAACGAATTTAAGCTGCCATTTGAAAATCGAACAACAAACCATCAAATGTATGTGATTCAAGGTAAACGTTTCTCACCAATGTACGATTCAAGATCGAAGCTATGGCCAACGCTGTCCTTATTTGCTTTATCTGAAATCCACTCGCATAAATCAAATTAAAAGGTACAAAAAGCAAAGACTCGAATCATAAGATTGGAAACAGAAAGGCATACTTGATAATTAACAAGGGTGAAATGTGTTTCAAGACTATGTTCCCCATCTAGTAGTAAGTTTTTCGGAATCGATGGCTTGAATGTCAAAAAGCCACCTGTATAACACGTAACAAACACACGCACCTCGAAATTGTAACCAATATCTAATTGCAATGAATACCCGAAAGTTCAAATAGGCATAAAAAACAAGTTAAATTGTACAGATAAAATGCAGTTAACACCTGGTGAATCATAATATTCCGGTGGATCGTAAAAAACCATAGCTTCACGTAACCGATGACGCTTTCCTTCGGTTCCCGCATATTGAAATGTGGTGTGCACAGCGTAAGGCTCCAATCTGAGTTGTTGATACATGGCCTGCAAATGCCAGATAACTGAGATTATGTAACAATAATCAAATAAACAAGTATAAGAAAAAAGTTAATTCTAGTTATGGCCGTTACCTGAACAAAGTAAGTATGTCCGCTACAAAATATACTTGCGGGCAAAAGTCCAAGCTTTAGGCTTCCGTCATAAGCGTATACAAGCCCGCTTTCCTCATCGACAGATGGTCCGAGTTGCCTGTGCACGAGGTCGTTGAAACCATTCTGGTCCCATATCTTATCATCAGCTAAAAGCAGATCTTTCCATTCTTTTGCCAACTTTTTTGCAGAATCCGATGGCCGCCAGTGAAAAATACCGATATTGTATGCAGCACCGACTGTTTTCTCCAAACATTCGTCAATTAGCGTGATTCAAGAAATGAATCTATATTAATAAGCAAAGCAGTTTATCTCCTAAGTTTTCACCTTGTTGCCAGATGTCTAAGCGGTCATCAGAAACCGTTGGTGTAACTTGATCGGTTGATGTCAACACATCCGCTTCAGGATACCGTGCAAGATACGGGAGTGGATTCTGATCAAGAAACGTAGCATATTTTAGTGAGCAATTTTGTGATGACGAGAAAGAAACAGAGAAAAACCAGAGCAAAGACGATACCTTTAACCAAACCATGTCAGTATCACACATGAGTAACTCGTAACCGAAAGGCAGCATCGAGTCAATGAGAATGACCTTTTCCCTTCCCATTTTATGAAACGTTGGTGAACCCCATCCAACGTCTATCGTACTCATATGACTCCCCATATCAAAAACCGGCACACCCTTCCAATACAAAGCCTCCAATAGTTTTGTGTCCATTGCACCTGAAAAAGAACATTTCAGGTTTCTTTATGTCTTCAGAAAATGGGTTTACAAACTTTCACGCGTTTAACAACTTACCAACAAGAAGATTCTCGACACCCAGATCGGTCAAGTGTTTAACCCACGTGAGGATAAAATCCATGAAGGCGTAGTTACCAAAGGTTGCTACAATAACGTTATCCTTCACCCGTTCTTGAACCAATTCTTTTGTTAAACGGAATGCCTCCAATGGGGGCATCTTTGAACCCGGTGGGGGCTTTTCCCAAATGGGCTTTAGTTTCCCTACATGGGGCTGAGATATAGGTGCCATTAAGCCACCACCCACTCTAAGCGGAGAAGAATTAAGAGTTTGATTTGGGGAAGAAGGTGCCACATCTATCATAAGACATGAAATGAGAAGATAAGTTCAAATTTTAAACCAATAATAATAATAACCAAAGTATCGGTTAACTAACACCCATCAACTGTTAATATGGTAATCTATGGAGTTATCAGGGCTAATATTTCGAACAATTTCTAGACTTTAAACCAGAGTCTTGATCTCTGCAAGTAGCAATGGTGCAGTTAAGTTATGCATCAGAAAGTGAACTCTAATGGCATGGTCTGAAATTCCAATTTACTTGCATTGAAGTAGAATTGGAGCAATATTAGTTAAAACCTATGAAGTAAAAGAGCTTCAATTACAAGTACAGGCTGCGACCTCGTTTCATAAGATAACAATAGATCAAGATTAAGGGTGGCTTTTAAGAGATCTTGGAGGGAATGCATACGAAAAATAAAATACGATCCAAGCTCCCAACCGAGCCTAAGAAACATTCACAATAACATCATACCAAAAAGAATATATATAGGGTCAGGTTCAGGGGAAAACCGTAAATTATGGAAAAATTAAGAACCACCCTGGTAACCGCTCCTTTGGACGGTATGCACATGTGCATAAGAGTAACTTGTAAGCAATTTATCAGGTATGCACGTGTGCAAAACATGCACACGTGCATAAAAACCAAAAGACAACTTCAAGCACACGTGTGCCTACCGTCCAGGTTGGTTACCCGGGTGTTCCTCGGTTCATTTGTTTGGGATTTTCCCTTGAACTTCCCTCTACGTATATTTGCCAAACGAGATAAAAAGTAAAACCAGGGTTGATAACTTCTATGGCTCCCATTGATGCACCACCACCCACAACTGTTTAAACTCAAAACATTTGATCTCTATATTGTCCCCCCATCAATATCCAAATAATTCAACCCCAAAAGATGAACACCAAGACAACTGGTCTCTCTGTACCTAACCTTCCATCAATCTCTAGATGCCTAATCCAACAAGCCTTCCTTTGATCTCAAATAAGCTAAGAAATCAACCCTAATCAGTTGACTTTCTAAATCCAAATGACAACTGAATTCCAACAAAAACAACACATAAACAGCTGATGAAAATGCAAAAAGCTATCATGTGATCAGCATATAGCACAGAAACACAGATCAAAAGAAAGAAAGAAAGATGCATACGTTGAGAGATTCTCCAAGAGAAAGCCGAATCAGGGGTATAAACCGCCGAGAACACATAAATGGCAGAGAATACAACTCCAATCAACACAGTACCATACACCGTCAAGAACAATGGCTTCGAATTCGTCACTTCCTTAAACGGATTCTTCCAACCCATTTCTCACTTATCGGGCGAATTATCAAAAAAGAAACCCTAAATTTTAGGTCTTTATTCACATAATCGCAACCCCACAAAACCTTTGGCTTTTTCTATGGAAGAATCAAGAGCAGTTGAAGGTGGTAGTAGTAGGCAGCAAGGGGAAAAGTCAATGGGCAATAAGCACAACAGTCTGGCTGAAATCAAAATCTGAATCAGTCCACCACCATTATCAAATTGATGTAGAGAGAGTGGGAGCTTTATGGGGTTCATTTTTTTAAGTGGGATACAAAGATATGAATTTGAATTAAACTACACATTTATGGCAACAACTCTACACTTTGTGGAACTATGTTTTGCTTTTATCAAGAAAACAAGTTAAATCCATCAATTATTCTTTCTTTTTTGGGTAATTGTTGGATTCTAACTTGAAATTTAAGCAATTGTTATCATTTGGGACATCACCATTAGTCCATTATAAAGTCATTTAATGTTATTATACTTTAGAGAGAAAGGTTGGATGGTTTTACCATCCAAAAGAAAAGAAAGTTGGATGGTTGGTGTAATAGAAACTTCTCTTAGATGTGATTTGAATAAATAATGTTATCTTTTGGATTAATAAGTTTGTTAAAAGTTTCGGTGAAATAGTTAGATGGGAAAGCTTTAGTGTAGACTGTAGAGTTGATCTTTTTATAATCTTGATCTATTAATCTAACATCTTTAATGAATTGAATAACAGTTTATTAGTTCAATAATACATTGATTGTAGTAATCGAAATTTTGTTAATCGGTTTGAAAATTTAAGTTTTACATGGGCTTGGGCTAATTTTTAGGACTTGGATTGAGAAGTTAGGGCTGTTAGACTTGGGCCTTTCTCTCTTCAATTGTTGTAGCTGAAAATTAGGGGGGTGTCTCAATGTCGTCTTGGGAGAGTTTTGTGTTTGTGTGTGCGACTTTGGAGAAGCCAAGGGAGAATAGAAGAAGAAATCAAGAATTGCAAGGCTAAGAATCTTCATTCTCAGGTAGGAATCTCAATCCTTTTATTCTTTTTCATAGTTGTTTCTTTTGATGTTAAGACCTTAATCCAGTGGTTTTGATATTTTCTTGATTAATTTTGGATTTGAATCCATCCCTTTAATGTTTTAGGTTCAAATCAATTAAAATTCCATTAATGGTGAAGCTCTTCAAGTGTTCCTCATATTTGGGGATTTAGTGAGAATTGATCTTCATTGAAATGATTTGATTTGTTTAAATGAAGTTTTAATGGTGGAATTTTGTTTTAAATGGTTTTAAACATCGGTTATATTGATGTTGGGATTAAAAATTTGATTTGGGGAAGTTTTGGGATTGAAAAATGACGAGATTTTAGGTTGAAATTATGTGTAGGGGTGAAACAGTGTTTTTCGCAGGTTTTGGCACGGGTTTGAGTTTTGCAATGGGTTTAGATCTTGGCACGGGTTTGGTGGCGCCGAAAGTAGTTGCAAGCGTTGTGGTCGTTTTTCTCGTTTTGGTTCGTCTATTGTTTGGGTCTAGGATTGAGGTACCGATTAGGGTGGTTTAGGGATCATAAGGAGTGTTTTTGGGGGGTCTTTCAAGTGGTTTAATATCCTCGTATGTCGTATGATTAGGTGTTCGGGTTGGATACTCATAGCTCATGTGTGTGGCTTAAGCATGAACAACAGGTGAGCTTTTATAAACTTACTTTTGTTGAAGTATGCATCTTAACACGTATGATGTTTAGTAAATGCATTTTTTACATTGGTTTAAATATGCTTGATGGTGTGGATATTAAAATGTGCATTTCAGGTGGGGGTAGGGCATGTGATGGTTGCTTATACGGGGGGTGTGGCCCGTAAATGCTCATACGGGAGGTGTGACCCATTTGGAATGCATGAATTCGTTACATGTGATTCGTTTGAAGGTGTGGGTGAGCCGAACATGTTATCACGGGTGTGAGTGGCCTAAGCGTGAGCCATCTACATGTGTTATGTCATATGTGTGTGCATGATGTTTTAAGGTTGCAAATCATTATTAAATGTTTATAACTTGTTTTAAATGATATCCCGAGGTGTGATGTTGAACTTGAGGGAATTCACTAGATCTTTGGTCTAACGCTCGGTATTTATAAACTGAAAACCTTTTCAAGTTAGTGTTTAATGATAATGAGAGTTCATCCATGGGAAAAGGGCAGAGGTAGTGAAGTAGAAGAAGTATGATTGTGACTTGTTGTCACCGGTACGATTTTAGTAAATATTAGTTATGGTTGTATGCATTCGCTATGAAAGAATTTATCTGATTTAATGTTTCTAGTTTATTTGGGACTATTAGCTGATAACTGAAACTGGTTGTTAAGATCATCCATTAAAAATACGAAAATTTTATAAAGCATGAAAAATTGAAAAGTACAAGAGAAAATAATATAGAAATTTGAAAGAAAATAACAAACAAAATAAATAAATCTTAAAATAGTCTTAAGACCAATAGACTCCAAAACTATTTTTAAGAAAATGGGCTTTTTAGAATGATATGTGTTGGGCTTTTAAAGTCCATTAAACTATAAATTTTTCACTAGTTAACCGTTTATCTTAACCAGTTATAACTAGAGGTGCATAAAAATTCGATTATCCGGTATTGCGCAAAAACTATCCAAAACCGATTTATAAAAAACCAAATCTTTTTGGAACCGGATCGGATTTTTAAAAATCCGGTTATCCGACCGGTTTAGCCATCGCACCCCTCGCCGGATGTGGACCAGATAATTAACCGGTTTCAAACCGATCCGGTTTGCTGGATTAACCGGTTCCAAACCGAACCGGTTTGGTTTTGATCCGGTCCACGTAATTATAAGTTATATAATAATTATAAGTTATTATTATATAATAGTTATATAGTTATTATACTAGGGTCAGGTTCAAATGTGAACCACTTTTTGGTTGTGAACGTGAGGACACACCAGAGCGCGA
>LUCG01304759.1:0-10518 GCA_001633085.1 Carthamus tinctorius
ATTCGAACCCTGGTAGTGTGGCTTTCACCCCACACCCCCCAGGGATGTTATCTATCCAACTGAACTAACACTCTTTGATCATAATAAAATAAGTTAATAAGTTGTTTTCAGACGCAATCCCAAACACCCCTTAATTAAGTTTTTTAAAGTTTTGATAAATATCAACATTGTATTTAAAATATATACAAATAAAAAGTACTGGAACTTGAGCCATCATCAAAGATGTACACAGTTGCAATTGCAATGAATGGATCCACTAACTTGTCTATGACAAAGAGGTAAAAAAGAAAACATTTATGGCATATTAAAAAAGTCAAATACACAAGAAATTACTTGAAGTCAAACAGCCCTTTAGTTATTTCTAGGTATATATATGCATTTCAAGCTACAGTGTATGTATATATAAACCAGCTTCTCACAAACTGCTGGATTGCATTTGAGACAACAGTATTAATGATGGCATAGCCATTTATGGTGTGTAGCCTGCTCATATATATCCACACAATAGCAATGGCTAAAAAATGGAGAAACTCTTTACAACATGTTCACACATTCCAATGCTTTTTTAAAATATGTTTTTATCTTTATCTCATATCTCTATACTGATTCGAATCGTAAGACCTGTTATTTTAAAGTAACGAGTGCAAGTTGATACGTATGTCAGAAAGTTAATTTTTAATTTCAACAGAAAGAATATCACATGGGCTCTCGAGTTTTTTAAAGAGCTGATTAAAAATCACCATAGGGGGATGAAAAAAGATTAACGTATGTCTGTTGACTTATTATCTTTGACAATATCAAGTGCATGAGCTATAAATTCTTGTAAGTATGGGTCATGTTCCTTTACAAATTAACAGGATAATTAACTCGAAATGTTTTCCAAGTGCCATTTTGCTTTATCATTTGAATTTGATTGGATTTAAGATCGCTTTCTTGAATATAATTAAGTTTTTAATACGTTTATATATATATATATATATATATAGTTTCATAAAATAATCTATTAAACCATGTTGACAATGAAGATCTACAAGGTGGTAACCAACACAATGACCTAATAAGTTGGTAACCTAGGAAGAAAATATCATGAGCAATGAATTAAGGTTATCTAACTCAATTTATAGTATTATTTTATTTTGTAAATTAGTGGCCAAACATTCAAGACTCGATCTTAACAAGTTACATACGTATAAATTATTTTAAAATTGCCATATTGAATATTAGGTGAATTTTTAAAACCTAATTTGTTTTTCCAAATACATTTACTATGAATTTGATCTTATTAACCTTAAATGCACATACATCTATTTTTCCTTATATACATATACATTAATTATTCTTTTACATATATTTAATGCATGATTTAATCCGGTTTTAATATAAATATAAGTGCTAATAGCAAACTTCTAAACCAACCAAATCAGTCATACTCATACCCTAACATATCTCATTCAAAACTAAAATCTAAAAGCATCTAATTCAATAAGTTATCTAAAGTAAGGAAAATAAAGATTTTAAACAAAATTTCGCAATAACAAATTCCTCAAATATTTCTTTATTTCTACAAAATGAATAAAAATCAAGACGAAAGATATGAAATTCTTTAAATTTAAAGTCTAGAAATGATTATTATGAGAGGCAACATTCTTTTTAATCCTATTTCTTCATCAATAGAAAGTTTAATGTTAAATGCTTATGAGAAAAAGAAATATAGTATTTCATTATATATGTACACAATATTTTAGTAAATAGAAAACGTCCGATAAAAAGAAAGAAAGTTGTTTCGAACAGAGGAAAAACTCTCCGAACCAGAAGAATTGTGTGAAATAAGTTAATTTATCCCGCTAAGCAGTTCTAGAAGAACGAGTTTGGATGTTGTTAGCATATAAAAACTCTAGGTTATAAAGAAATTTTAAGGAATATAAATACTTTAATTACTGACCAAGATTTATGATCAGACATTTCATCTATATATCTCAAAAATCAAAACAACAATTCTCAAGAAAAGTGGTGTTGAAAAAAGATTAGAACAAACCATTAATGATATATAAAAAAAAAGTCAATGGGCGGGGGTGTAAACCAAGATTATTGACCAAAAAGCATTTAATGCAAAAACCGGTGTGGGTAACCAAATGCTGTGATCTTCTATAAATTCATTTTATACATTATAAAATAAAATAAATAACAATAAAACAAAAAAAAAACCATCTTCTTTTGACAACTTTTCTTTGCACCCTTTTACTTAATCCTATAAATTCTCCTCTTCCTTTATTCCTTCATTCCATACCCCTTTAATTCCCCCCCTCTCTCTCTAGCGCTAAATCTCTCTCTAAAAAACACACACACACACAGATGGATTTCCTAATGGTGTTTCTCAAGTTAGCAGACTGGTTTCTCTACCAGCTGCTAGCAACCTCCTTCTACAAAGCTGCAATGAAGCTCAAAAACCATAGCTTTTCATGGTTAAGAAACCACCCATCTCACAAATCACCATCCCACCAGCTTCCATTGTTCCCTAGCTTCACTAAATGCTGTTTAACCAAAGATGATCATGATGATCAACCTCAAACTGTGGTCTGTGACATCCAAAACACCCTTTTGCTGAACTCAAAGTCTTTCTTTCCATACTTCATGTTGGTTGCCTTTGAAGGTGGTAGCATAATCAGGGCATTCATCTTGTTGCTATCCTACCCTTTGTTGCTTTTGTTAGACTATGAGCTTGGTCTAAGGCTGATGATCTTCATCACCTTTTGTGGGCTTAAGCTGAAGGACATGAAGAATGTTGGGAGGTCAGTTTTGCCAAAGTTTTATCTTGAGAATTTGAACCTTCAGGTTCATGAGTTGTTTGAGACAAGGAGGAAGTTGGAAACTAAGGTTGTCATCTTTACAAGTGTTCCAAGGGTGATGGTTGAAGGTTTTTGTAAAGAGTATTTGGGTATTGAGGATGTGGTTGGGACTGAGTTGCATAGCTTTGGGAGGTATTTTAGTGGTTTTGTGGCTACTTCAGGTGTGCTTGTGAAGCATAAAGCAGTGAAAGAATGGTTTGGAGTTGAGAGAAAACCAGATATTGGTGTTGGAAGTTGTGGTCTTCATGATCAACTCTTTATCTCCCAGTGCAAGGTATGTGTGATTATCCATCTCTTTTAGTTTTAGCACTACTTGTACAAATCAAGCTTACAGGACTCCGAAAATGTTTATAGGATCAAACAGTTGTGTCATATCTAAAAGTGTTATAATAAGTTTATAAGACTATTTTGGCTTTTAATAAGTTTTTAAGACACTTTTGAAACAAAGTGTCCTGTATATTATCCCTTTTATACATGACACTTTTAAAAACTGTTTTTATAAACTTATTACAACACTTTTATACATAATACTTCTTTTATAGGATATTTTTTCAAATTATGTGTCATAATTCAAAAAGTGTCCTAAAAGACCTTTTAAGACAACAAAAGCGTCATATAAAATTATTACGTCTTTGATAGGATACATAAAGTGTTTGGTCCTATAAAGTATAAATTGATCTATCACGACACTCTGACATTCTTGGTAAAATGGTCTATTGTGACACTCGGACATTTTTGGTGTTCTATAAACCTGATTTTGTTGTCGCAACAAATATCAGAAAATAAAAGGGTTGTATATATCATTAAGTTACCAAATTACTAGGTTGAAGCAATTTTCATTAAAAAAAATTTATAATGATTTGATCACAGGAAGGTTATGTGGTGAGCAAAGAAGATGGAAAGAGGAATGCAAGAACAGTAATGCCAAGAGAAAAGTATCCAAAGCCATTGGTTTTCCATGATGGAAGGCTAGCTTTCTTCCCAACACCATTAGCAACCTTATGCATGTTTCTATGGTTCCCACTCGGGATTTTGCTCGCGGTCGCGAGGCTTTTCGTGGGCATCGTATTGCCGTACCACATGTCACGTATCGTAGGCGGTTTAACCGGCGTAAATATCCGCATAGAAGGCTGCGATTACTCATGGGAGACGAAAAACAAACAAAAGGGCGTCCTCTTTGTTTGCACACATCGAACCCTTTTGGACCCCGTCTTCTTAACCATGACCATCGGCAAGCCGTTAACCGCGGTTACTTACAGCGTAAGCAAGATGTCGGAACTGATGGCACCAATAAAAACGGTTCGGTTAACGAGGGACCGGAAGCAAGACGGCAAAACGATGCACAAGTTGTTAAGCGAGGGCGATTTGGTCGTGTGCCCCGAAGGAACGACTTGTCGGGAGCCTTATCTGTTGCGGTTTAGCTCGTTGTTCGCGGAGTTGACGGACGAGATCGTGCCGGTTGCGATGAACACGCACGTGACCATGTTTTACGGGACCACGGCTAGCGGGCTCAAGTGCTTGGACCCGATCTTCTTCTTGATGAACCCTAGGCCAATTTACCATGTTCAAGTGTTGGGGAAATTGGCTAAGGAGCTGACCTGTGGTGCAGGAGGGAAGTCTAGCCATGATGTGGCTAACCATATTCAGAAAACATTGGCTGCTGCTTTGGGGTTTGAATGCACCAATCTTACTAGGAAGGACAAGTACTTGATGTTGGCTGGGAATCAAGGGATTGTGGAAGATCATAGAAATCAGAAATCCACATCTTAGCATGTTATAATGTTTTCAAGATTACCAATATTATTATGATGTTGGCATTGATTATTATTTTGAATATATTTGAAACAACTTCTTTTTTTTGTTTGATGTTTCAACATTTCATGTATTCTATATATATAATTGGTTTATTTTTATAGTATCTTTTAATTGGTTATTTTTTGCATAATGGAGTTTAATGGAATTAGAATTCATCAAGAATTGTACTTTGAAGGAACTAGAATGGAATTTAACCATGCATTTTAGTCGTGTTTGGTTGGATGTAACTGGAATGAAATTATAAAAGCTAAGGCGAGCAAAAACCAAACCGAACCGAACCCAAAAAAACAAGAAACTAAAACCAAAAAACCGAACCGAAAATAGTTAACAGTTCGGTTTCGGTTCCCATCTTGACAGGAAAAAACCGAACCGAACTGAAAACGATTCGGTTTCGGTTTTGGTTTCCATCTCGACCGGAAAAAACGGAACCAAATCGAAAACGGTTCGATTTCAGTTTTTCTTTTCATCTCAACCAGAAGAAACCGAACCAACCATACTCGATTTTCCCAAAGACCCAATCAAACCGAACCGCTTTAAATTATATTATTTTTATTATATATATAATTTATTTAATAAATAAAAAAACTAAAAATTTAGACCAAACCAAACGTAAAAGTATTTGGAATGTGAGAACCATAGATGGAGAAAACGAGAGGTCTTCCAGTGATGTGGTGGATTGGTTATCGCTCTGGTTCATAGCGCTCTAACCGAGTTCGAGCCTTTCCGTACGCATGCCTGGGGACATTTAAGGCGGGCCATGTTTAGCCCCCAAAATTGTCAGGGATTAGTTGGGCTTTGGCCCGGACACCCTTCCAAAAAAAACGAGAGGGGCACGGAAGATTCCAATAAATTCCATGGGTTATCGCATGGGATGATGAAATCTATGGTTGAAGGAATTTGAAGGATTCTTCGGTTAACATTCGGTAAACCAAACAGGACAATGAAATTTGGTCAATGTAATCGGTCATCCCAATTCCATCGAATTTCATCAAATTCAGTGAACCAAACGCCCTCTTAGGCCGTTTGGTTTGCGGAATTGAAAGGTATTTGATGGAATTGAAATGACAAATTCCTTTGACCAAATTTCTTAGTGATGTTTGGTATGCAGAAAGATCTTGATGGAATCCTTTGAATTCCATTGAACTCAGCAATTTAAAGAATTCATCATTCATTGGTTTAAGTTAAGGAATTGAATTCCTACCAACCAAACGCATGGTCAAATTCCATGAAATTCTATTTCAATTCCTTCAAAGACAAATTTCTTCGATGAATTCAATTCAATCCCATCAAGTTCCATTATGCGAACTAAATATTGCCTTAGGGGTTGTTTGGTTCATAGAAATCGAAAGAATTGGAATGGCAAATTCTTTGACCATATTTCTTAGGGGCGTTTGTTTAGCAGAGTTCTAATGAAATCTGAAAGAATTTGAATGATCAATTTTATTATCAAATTCCATTAAAACGTTTGGTTTACCTATGGAAGGAAATTGAGTTTCACACATTTCCACCATTCATGGATTTGGTGATTCCATCACAATTGAGAAAGAATTCAATTATATTTCATCCTATTTTCTCAAAAATTTAAAAACTATCCCCATCTTCCCTAATTGATTTACCAGACTTATACCAACCATCGCCGACCACCACTGTCCTGAACCACCAACCACCATCTCGATCCACCATTGACCACCGCCACTACCATCTTTTTGAGCCATCGTCAGCGACCACCAATATGGACCACTACCAACCACCACCAATATGAACCACCACTGACGGCCATCGAATGAACCACTGTTCGAACCACCACCAACCACCACCGTCGACGACCACTGGTCTAAACCACCGTTGAACACTGGCGGCCACCACTGACAACCACCATCGTTCTAAACCACCACCATTCTAAAACACCGCCGACACCACCGTTCTAAAACATCGGTAGTTGGATTTCGGTTTCAAAATTTTCAGAAAAGGGTATTTTAGTAATTCTAATTCCAAAGTTTCAAATTTTCGTTCTAATTCCAAAGTTACATTATGTGAACCAAACAGACAAATTCTAATTCCTTTAACATATATCATTCCAATATATGTCAACCAAACAGATGGTCAAACCTAATAACATTTCAAGGTCTGTCAACCAAACAGATGATCAAACCTAATAACATTCTATTTTGTTCCATCAAAGTCAAATTTTTTTGTCACATTCCATTTCATCCAAAAACATTCTGCCAACCAAAGTTCACATAATGAACTTGATGGAATCCTTTGAATTCCACAATTAAAGAAATTCCTCATTCCGAGAGCTTAAGTGAAGGAACTGTATTTCTACCAACCAAACAGTTGGTCAATTCCATCAAATCACGTTTCAATTCCTTCAACGTCAAGCTTCTTCGACGGATTCCAATTCCATGAAATTCCATTCAATGAACCAAACACCCCTTTAAGGGTGTTTAGTCTACAGATTACCGAACAATCCGACAGAATTGATTTGTGAAGTGGTAGAAATCCAATTCAAATGTGACGCGGCGGGGGTTTGCAGAAGGGTCGACAAGCGTCTAAACCCTTTAAACGGCATGAGAATCACAAACGTAAAACTCAAACAAAAGAGAAAACTCTCAAAGAACTCAATTGTATTAATTGATAAAACTTAAACTTGATTACAATTAAAACCTAATTACTCTATTTATAACCTAAACTAGGGAACAGATAAATACGAAAACTATAATTTCAAACCAACTATAAAACTAAGTAATAATAATCTAAAGAAAAGATAATTAAAAGAAAATAAAAAAGAAAAGAAGAGATAATAAGGAAAATCGATGGAATTAGGATTGCATGGAATTGTTTGGCAAATATGGCCAACCATGGAAGCCATGGTCAACAACTAGGCTGCGGCAAAAACCAAACATCAACCAGCGGTTCACGTGGGTGCCATGTGACCCAACGTGTTTGGTACCCGCAATCTTTCCTGTTTTGAATCCTTTTCGATTTGTTCTTCGATTTCCAATAACAAAACGAACAAATAAATGTAATCGGTGCGGGATAGCTCATAATACATACGCGAGATAAATCGCGTAAGAGACGGTTTCTCGTCTTTCGACGCAAGCTTCTGGGTTTCTTTCATGAGCATTTTCGTCGTTTCTGAATGTCTCTAAAAGTACTCGTCAACGCTCGTAACCTCCCTGTATCAGAATGCGATCAGGAGATTCAATTGAAAACCCCTTCATAGACAATTTTGTAACCAAGAGAACGCAAAAATGAAACCCAACAGTGTAACAACGATCAGGGAAACCACAAAAATGAACCTCAGTTTCTTTAAATGAATATTAATCCTGAAAAAAGAAAATAAACGACAATTTTCTGGTTTCTCTATATGTTAAACCTCTACAAAAAACCCTACAGCCAAGAACAAGCAGGTTAGCTGAATCCAATAGCCCCAACAGCCAGTAACTAAAATCATATCAATGGATTTACAATGTGGGAAGAAATAAAAAAACAAGAAATCTTTACAGCTCGTCATCTGGGGCGCTCACCAATCTCGTGCTTCAGAAGTCTCGTTACCCCTCCAGTTGAATCATCGCTACTCATAACACTCAAGAACGCATTTAGCTCCTCTAAATTCGCCTTTTTGAAGAGGCCCGAGATAGCAGTATCAACCTCGCTAGTCAAAGCATTGTTTTCTGGATTGTTTGGATCCTGAATCTTCAACACCACCTTTCCAGCTTGGTCTTGGGATTGAGAGTGAAAAGGTCGCGATTCCCAGTATTCCGTGCATAGCCGTTGACTATCCATCGAATGAATACCCTACACACATTGTCAAGAAAGAAAAAAAAGCAAAATCTGGTAAATATTTGTACAGAAACCAAACCAAACGAGCCAAGTATATCCTATCAGAAAGTGGACCCTATACCCCAAAGAGTAGAACGACTGTATCCTTGTAAGAAGCATCAATAAATCATTATGAAAAAATGGCAAATAAGTATGATGATCTAAGAGTTTGAAGTTGTGTAAATTTACCTGCAAGATGGAAGGCGATGAAAAACCGAACATTTCCATGCCATCAAGACTCCCAGGAGGCTGCAAAGGAGGAAGATTCGGTATTTTCAACTTATGTTGCCTTGAAATCTCGTAATTAACCCTCTCTCTAACCATTTCCCAACATCTTGTCGCTGATAAATGAACAAATACTTCGCTTGGATGCTTCTCCAACGAAACCTGGGACAAGAAAACCCACATATTCATCATCAAAGTTGCAGATTTAGTTCATAAACCAAATGTATCAAAGTTGTCGAGAATTTGCAACCAAATTTTAGTTTTGATTGCATTTGGACCAAACCCTATTCAGTACGGTTGGGTATAACCGTATAAGTAGTAGATGATTCTCAATTACCATAAAAAGAGGTCTATTCTTTCCCGCATCAAGAATTTCAGAAACGTAGAAGCACGTATCTGTAGGATCTAAAACATTTATGTACTTAACCCGGCTCCGAAAACCTGCAAATGACAAATATTTAGAAATGGAATTCTTTGAAAACCAACAATAATTGGTGGAGGGTACAAGTTTTACAGGGTGATGCATTATACCTTTAGGGTAAATGGCGCGATTATCGCACCATAGCTTTCCTGATTGGACCACACCAAATTCCAGAGGCTCAACATGGCAGTTTATCCTTCGGACAACTTTCGCCATGCGAGGACCCTTCTGGCGACGGGTTTTTTCCGGATTGTTTTGGGTGCAAGACGGTTTTCCAGATGCAGTTTGTACACTGTCTGCCGGTTTTGTGTTAGCATATAAACCAATAATTACAATTTTCTCCTCATTGTTAAGTATTCCACCGCCACATTTTGGTGTCGGCTGCGACACCCCACCTGTGTTTTCCCCGTTGACGTTCCCGGATTCCTTTACAGTTGTAAGATCTTGTGATTTAGTAGAAGGGACTGTATTTTTCGACAAAACTCTGTGGCAAGAAAGGTTTTCCGGGTGGGACTCGAGCACATCTTTTTTCACTTGATCTTCACTTCCAATGCGGCCCGAAACTGGACCAGTCGTAACGGCTTGATTAGGTGGTCGGGAAGAGCCGTCACCCTCGTCGTCACTAAGCAGTATAACATCATTTCCAGCAGTCGAGGGCTTGTTCGGAGAAGAGTCGATCTCTTTCTTGCATTTCAAACCAGATTGTTTTGCTTCATCGTCACGTAAAGAGTCGGGCGATATCGATGATTCCTTTGTATACTTTGAACCCATCCTACCAGTTGAGTTCAAGAAATCTTGAACCCTTTCTGTTCTCCCTTTCAGTGAAGCAATAGATGGTACCGAACTCGCCTCTTTGTCTGGTGGCCCGGAAACGGAGCACGATTTTTTGCTGTTGGGCTCCGGTGAGCGTGAGGTGTCTTTCGATACGTAGGAAGTTAGAGCAAGTCCAAGATCAAGTTTTGCCCATCTGTATATGGCACTCAATTTTCCCTCCAATGCTTCTACCAAAATGGTTAAATCTTTGATGTCATATCGCAGAAGAAAAAACTTTGCGCCCCAAGCACAAGAGCAAAACTGTTTTGCGTGATTTAAGCATGAATACTTATCGGGTGAACAATGATGACAGCCTGCAGCCGAAAGATGCAAGTCGAAATAGCAGACACTACATTCTCTTTCATTTGTGGCATCGAACGTTGCCTCCATCTTCAACGCCTGAGAAGTGTTGCAAAGGAAATCCCTCCTCACACGCTCAATTTCCACACGCGCCTAACCACAAAATGAGACATTAAACAATGTCATCAATAACATTATATACACATATAGAGGAAAGTTCGAATGTGAACTCAATTTTGGTTGTGAACATGAGGACGAATCTCAGCCACTCAT
>LUCG01304766.1:0-17321 GCA_001633085.1 Carthamus tinctorius
GGCTCAATGCGTTCTTGCACGCGACCGCGGGCTGGGCGCAAGGTGGCGCTTTGATGCCGCACTTTGAGCCGCAAAATGGTGCACTTTACACGTACATAACCGCAAGCTGCTTTGAGTCGAAAATTTTATTTTCGACAGGTCCTTTAGTGACAGCCACAGCCTTGAACGGATGAGACATTTTGGTAGGGTTATCAAACAAACGCAACAGTCCAAGAGGCGCCATCTTCTGCGACTGTTGGTTTCAATAGTCACTGTTGGAACATTTGTGACTGTTCAATCATCACGAATAAACATACCAGATTTCTAGATATTGTGTTTCTACAAAAATACAATCCCTCTAGTCTTGAAATTCTTGAAAACTCAATAGTTCAACCGGGGTTAAGTAATCCAGAATACTTGCATGAACAGCCTGCTAATGAATAAGTAATCCAAATATTAACTATCATTCCCCAATCTCATTATCTTCGATTAGAAGCTTTTTGTTCTCACCCGTTACACCTTTGTTGTGATGGAATGTCTGTAGTTTTCCCCTCTCTTTCATAACCAATGATCATACATATCTTCCCCCCTCCTGTTCAGTTATTCATATACAACCTTGTTTGAATCGAGTATTTCCCTTTAGTTTTTCCTCATGTTTAGCGTGTTTGTTCTTTGCACTCTTCCTTTTTTCATCTAAAAGATTTCATTTAACTCATGAAAATTTTTCAATCACTTGTATGTTTTTGTCACAATTTGTTGAACAGTTGTTGAGCATTTGCTACTTGCCTACCCTTCTATAGCATGCCCATTTGACATTACAATAAATGGGAGGAGAATGCCTAACCAAATTAATCAAATAGAATTTTGGAGAACCCATTGCTTCCCCTCAAATTCATGCACATGCTACAACAACGAAGAAATAATTCAAGAAAGCCTCAAATTTGCTTCCCCTCAAATTCACGTTCATTGCTCTCATTCTCTCTCGCTTACTCTCCCACGTCCCCCAAATCTCATCTATGATTACTATTGGTCTCAACTTTTTGATTAGTCTAGAATCCGAAATAACAAATAAGGATATGTTTTTATCATATACGGATTGTATAAGGACGAGATCCCAAATTCTACAGAATCGGAGAAGTCCTTCAAGGATCTGAAATTCACTAGGATCTGAATTGTTTTATGATGCGAATATATGATAGATTCGAAATGTATAATGGGATCCAAAATGTTTAAGGATCCAAGTTTTATAGGATCCAGATTCTTAAAGGATCTGAATTTATGTATAATGATCTTCTCGGGATTTGAAGCATATCTTATGTTTCGGATAAAAGATCAGAATAGGATTTCAATTGTAAAATTGTTTGGGTCTTATTGTTGTAATCCTTATTGGTCAAAGTAAAATGCTTTTAGCAAAATTAAATACTAGTTGAAGTGAAGTTAGATTGAAGCCAAGGTGGAAAGGATCATCATCTAGCCGATTGAAGTCTCTGTTTGGCAAACCAATTTGGAGTGCAAACCTACCTAGCTAGTCTGAATGACCAACTCCCACCAATTGGTATGTGGCATGCTCTGCATGTCAGCCAAAGTAAGTTCTAAAGTACTATTTTTATTAGTACCTTATGTCCGTTAGTGTTCACTTTATAAAAAAGGATGGGTTGGCAACAAGTGTCTAGATCATATGTTTAAGATATCCAAAGGCTAAAATGAACAGTACAAGCATGCACGGACCATCAACAAATGAAGACACATGTTAAAATTGGCACGCGCCATTTAGTGAATTAGTGGCCATAAAAGGCAACCTCCGTCAATGTTGTAAATCACCTTTGACATAAATTTTGAGTAACAATATCCGAAGACTATCTCAGTTCTTCAGATCTGTTAGAGTACCTTCTTTTACTCTTTTAGTAAATGTTTGTAAGCAAATTCGTCATCAGGTTAACTGTTTAGATTAGGTCTTTCCTTCCTAGTTTCCTCCAAAATCTGTAATTCTTTGTTACTATAAAACATAGAGGATTAAACTTGAAATTTGTTGTGCGTATTCAACCCCCCCCCCCCTCTTCTCAACCAGGAGATACAATCACTTTTCACTTCGCAGATTCAGGTCAGAGAAAGCCTTCACCGCAGCGGCCATGACTTCCCCTAGAGTCATAATGTTACTTCTCACAGCTGATCAAGCTTTCTCTGTCAACCCCCAGGTTGCTGCTGAATTTCTATTCTGGTTCAAGTTCCCCAGTCCTTTTAATGCTACTACTAGTGTTCTACCTAATCGTGACTCTTGGAGCCATGAGGATGAGCTTGGGTGGTCCTAGGAAACGCCTTTATTGGAGATCGCTCGACTTGCTTTTGATCCTGGTGATGGTCCATGGTCTATTCAACGAGGGAGCCAAAGGTCGAGGAAGGGTACAGTTGGATAAAGCTGAGGTAATATGGTTCAGTCTTAAAATCCAGGGGTCAAGGCTGAAGCCATAAAGCCAAATTACATGACACCTTAATCATTAAGCCGCAAATAAACACTCCGATATTGTTGAACCAATAATCCCCCCCATATCATTAAACCACCATTAAGCCAGAAACAAACAGCCCCTTACTATACCCGCCCAAATGAATGCTGAATAAAACGTATTGTTCTTTAATGAAATATCACACATAATTGCTATTTCTCTATGAGATTTAGTGGAAAGGATTCTTTTTCTTTTGCTTGGTGATGAACTAAATTTCATTATTATATTGATAGTCACTTGCTGATGTATTAAAACAACAAATGATTCCTTAGCTTTTATGCATTGAGTAAAATATTTACTTATAATTTTATAACATTGTCCTTTTCCTGTATTGCTAAATCACAATTCTAGGTTCAACATGTTCTGCCAACTCAAATCATCTAACTGCTCCTTGATCACATCAAGTTTTACGCATGGAATACGATCCACGTGTAATTTGATATGAGATTTACTTGGTGCGTATATAGTATTATTATGTAATTATGTTCTAGCTAGGTTGGGCTTCCCGTGCAACAAAAAATTAGGATTATGAAATTTGGTTGGTGCTATTAAGGAGAGAAACCATAATGGCACCCTAGAATCATTTGTTTTTGGATAAGGTTCATCTAGGCTTTGCCTAGACTACATCCTTGGCAATTTAGAACTGAAAGAAAATTCGGCCGTCTGAGACTAAGCCTGGCCACAAGATGCGCACGAAGGGATTCGAACCTGGGGTGAATGGATACCATCCACATTCCCCACAGGCCTTACCGCTACGCCACAAGCCTTGTGGTTCTAGAATCATTTGTTACTAAAGCTAGTTTGACAATTGTCGTAACAGTACTACAGATTATGTTTAATTTTTCTGAATTTTAGTTTTCATTTGTACTTTCTTTAATGTTTCAATATGTTTTACAGAGTGGTCATAACTTAATAGCGGAAAAGCTTCTGATCTTTATATAACTCATTATCTTGTAATTGTATTATATTGTGTGATGACCCCCTTGACAAACATTGAAAATCCACAACCATTCGTCATGCAAATGAAATAGGTGTTGTCTATCTAGAGTTTTAGTATATGTTAAAGAAATCAACATTTAGCATATGACTACTTAGTGGTGCATTCTAGATTGTCTGCCTTGCATGTAAATTTAAACTGTATGATGCATTCATGTTGGTTGCTCAGTCTGTCATAGTAATTTTAGATAAATTCTTATGACACTCAGGCCTCAGTGTCACTTGTTGACATATATTCTTATCAGCTGTTATTGCAATTTAAAAGCATGGGATTCTCGTGTGTGGAAAATAAAGCCAAATGTAAACTTTTTTAAAAACATTTGCTTAGGCTCTGAATGCTTTTCCAGGATGGATAGAATGGGGTGAAGAAAGATTTGAGTTTCAGAATGCCCCTTCTTATTGTGAGAAGAATTGGGGTGGAGGTTTCCCAAGAAAGTGGTTTTGGGTAAATATCAATCTCCTTTTATGTATCATATAGCAATATTTTTTTATGTATGGAAGAGAATTTACTTGTTCTTTCATCTTGTAACAAATTTTATATCTACAGGCTCAGTGTAATGTCTTTAAAGGTGCAAGTGGAGAAGTCGGTTTGACTTGTGGAGGTGGACTAAGGCAACTGCCTGGAATAAATGAAACATTTGAGAATGCTGCACTGGTATGGACATGTATTAAACAATCATTCATCCATCCACCATCCTTCTATTGTCCACCCTTTTGAGTGAACCAAATATAAAACCTTGCAGAAACACATTCTAAGGTGTCGTTTTTTTTCTTAAGAGGTCTGAAGTCTGATTTCACATCTAAAAAATTAGAGGTGGATGGTGCACCTCTTAAAATTTCAGAGGACGATAAGAGGCCTTTAAACCTTTTCTTAGAAGTAAAACAGTCTTAAGTCAGCAAACTTCTTAATTTTCAGACTTAAGAGGTTTTAAGAGGTATTTCTTTAAAACAGTGTGAAGTTTAAGAATGTCAGCATTTTTTTGTACACCTTACAATTTTCTTTTGTTCGCGAAAGCATCCTACTTGAAATTAAATATCGAAATAGTTTTGCTTTCAGAATTGCCCTTTCTTTAAGTTACGGTGTAGTCATTTTTTTAGTTTTTATTTAATCAAGGATAAAATGGTCCAGAATGTTGGCTTTAAATCCCTTCTAGACTTTAAAGTGGACCTTTCTTTGAGATAAGAGGGTCTTATGAAAACATATCTGCATTTCCAGAAAATATATCGAGATCATGAAACCATGCAGCTCAATCCGCTATAATTCCATTTACAAACAGAAAATTTCTATTATATCATTATGTTGTTGGGTGATGGCTTCAAATTTGCTGATGAATCCTTTTTACGTATTACTCTTTCAGGTTGGAGTTCACTTTGGAGGAACGTTCTATGAATTTGTTCCTTGGAACGGAGTTGTTGAGTGGGATATTGCTCAGTGGGGTTACTGGCATATAACTGCAGATAATGGAACACATAAGGTGATTATGGTTCAAATGATAACTTTGTTACCTTGCAATACCAGTGTTTCCTCTATCAGAACACCTACATATACATACACTCTAAAAGAAAGAAGAAAATTTGGCTACTATACTATCCAAGACTGAGGTGTCATTTGTTTTTTAAGAGGTCTGAAGTCTGATTTCCCATCTAAATGACAAGAGGTCGATGATGCACCTCTTAAAATTTGAGAGGACGATAAGAGGTTTTCAGATCTTCTTTTAAAAATAATAAAACAGTTTTAAGTCTGCAAATCTCTTAATTTTCAGACTTGAGAGGTATTTTTCAAGAAACAAATGTCCCCTTGGTGTCGTTTGTATTTTAAGAGGTCTGAAGTCTAATTTCACATCTAAAAAATAAGAGGTGGATGATGCACCTCTTAAAATTTCAGGGGACGATAAGAGGTTTTCAGACCTTTTCTTATAAATAAAACAATCTTAAGTCTGCAAACCTCTTAATTTTCAGACTTAAGAGGTTTTAAGAGGTAATTTTTTTAGAACAAACAGCCGCTAAGAGATTAATTTTGTATGAACAGATAGAAGTAGAGGCTTCAACCAAGGACCCGGGTACAACACTGCGAGCTCCAACTACAGAAGCTGGCCTCGCACCAGCTTGCAGAGATACATGCTTTGCTGATTTAACTTTAAAACTTTGGCAAAAAGGATCCGATGGCAGTAAAGGGAAGGTACGTTTTCACTATTAATTGTTTCTCATGTATCATGGTCTAAAATCTAAATATTTGGCTTGCAATTACTAGATTTGATGCCGGAATGGATATTTGCGTGAATCTGGACTATTAAATCAGGAAACAACTTGTATGCACATGGTCCAACATAGAAAACCAATAAGCATGCAGCTAGGTTTAGAGCATCTCCAACAGATTCCTCAAACTTTCTCCGAAATAGAGAACCAAAAGTCAAAATCTCCAAAATTTTGCATTCACTTCCAACTGATTCCCTATTTTGGAAACTTCAACGATGATTATAATCTTAAAAAATTCCATTCATCTATCAAAATATTATTTCTCTCTGAATTTTTATTTTCAAAGTTTCGTATTGGTGCTCTTATTTGGTAATCAGTTTTGGGGTTATCTCCATATTTGGAGAAAAAGCCCTTCTCTCCCCTACTTTCTCCATTTTGGAGATGGTTCTTAGTAAGCTGTTGGAGCAAAATATTGGCTTAATCTTCTTCATTTTCTCCATTTTTGAGAAGCTGTTTGAGATGCTCTTACAAAGTAGGATACTATTTCCTGTCCGCATAATTTCAGATGGCATTTGTTAGTGGTGACACTTTTTCTATCTACAATGCCGTTTATAATAGGGATTGGTTTTCTTGCTATATGTTCTTTTTACGAAAATTTCAACAATTTCCAGACTTTAGTCTCGTAAAATTGCAATATTTGTATTTTTGGCATGTCTTCAAGTTACATGATTACAGAATAATACCCGTATGCATGCATTAATTAACGAATTGTTGTTTTCATTGGATTGGTGTATTATAGCTGATCTTGGATGTAACAAGCAATATGGCAGCTGTAGAAGTTGGGGGTGGACCGTGGTTCAACAGGTGGAAAGGGCGGACGTATACGCCAGAAATCCTTAATCGTGCACTAAACCTTCCGGTTGATGTGGAAGGAATCCTTGGTTCCTTTCCATTGCTCAAACCTCCTGGTTTGTAGCTAATCTCAAATCAATACATACTATCTATACTTATATATGTCATGTAAATAGAGACCTTATGTACAAAGCGACTGCGAAAGGGGTCCGGATTATGTCTTTGGAGTTACAGTTATAAAGACTATGTATGGTACAAGTTGTTTCCAGCCTTTCATCATAACTATATTACTCATTCCGTTCTAAAAGAAATATCTACCTTTTAATTATATGAATGACAATTTTACCCTTAACGATAGCGATAAACATTCTCTCCATCAACTCTTAAATATTCTATGTTTCCTAATTACCGAGTAAAATTGAAAATTACATTTACTTGAAAAAAGAAATGAAAGTTTTGAACTTTTTTTTGAAATCATGTAATATATCTTTTTGTAGAACTTTGTGTTATAATCCATGAACGCTTAATTCTTGTGTCTTGTAATTAACAGCTATGTTAAAATAGAAGAAATGAGGATTTTATGCTTCAATAGCTATGCTAAAATAGATAAAAGGGTAGAGAGATTATAAAAAAACTCTAAATCTAAAGAAATCTCTAAATGGAGAGAGATTATTATTCCATTACTCCAATCGATGAGATATATTGAAGATAAATATTGAAGAGAGAAATAATATTTTATTAAATATATTGAATATTTTAATAATATAATTAATGTTAGAATTGCTATAATAAAATATTCAATTAATTTTCGTATATTCTTCTTTTATGTGAGTATCATACTATTACATCATTCCATTTACAATTTTTTTCCTAGAGATTTCTTCAATTTTTTAATGCTAGCCACTGAAAATTGGTCTTATTCATAATTGTTATTTATGTCATCTTCGTGGTCTTTAATAATCCTTTTACAATCTTTGAAACAAGACCGTAGTAGTAGTTGGAACATAATGAATAATAATAAAAGTGATCTTCAATTTTCTAGTTGTTTCGAGCCTCTCGTAACTATATTACTCAATTAATAATCCTTTTACAATCTTTGAAACAAAGATGGTAGTAGTTGCCACCATCTTTTATTCATTCTAAATTTACAAAAAAAAATAGCAATGATAAAGAAACTGGGATTTAATAATGAGGTCTTCTATGTACATCGAAGTCTTTACTTATTTGATTTAATGTTATATGTTGGTTGATCATAGATGTCATTAGAGTTGTATGATTTAGAGTATCTGTTCCTATTTGATCCATTTAAAATTCCATATTCAAAGTTGCGACCGAATCAATTCAATACATTTCTTATATCCACGAGAGTGGTGTTTGGATTCTTTTAATGTTATCAAGATTAAACATGCAACACACATCTAAATCCAGGCTGTCTTGTCCTTTGAGGCTAGATAATCCAACTAAGTGAGAGGGAAACAGGGATTTGGAATGAATTTGAATTCCCGTAATTTATAAAAAAATTATTAAAATTTATGAAAAAATATAAAAATATAAAAATTACCTTTTATTTAATTGATAATTAAAAAATAAATGTTTTTAACACTATTTTAAAGTATTGTTAGATACAAATCCTATAAAATCCCTCAAAATCCTAGCCTTCTCCTTAGGATTTCAAAATTCTATATATGAAGGATTTCAAATGAATCCTATGATTTCAAATCCAGACCGAAAAGTTAAACCCTTTAATATATTCATAAATCCATGAAATACAAATCCAAAACCTAAAGTTTCAATATCACAGAAAAAAACATACTAAGGTGACGTTTGTTTTTTAGAGGTCTAAAGCTTAAAATCCAATTTCACATCTAAAAAAATAAGAGATGAATGATACACCTGATAAAATTTCAAAAGACAATAGGAGGTCTTCAACCTTTTCTTAAAAATAAAACGGAGAATCTTAAATGTGAAAATCTCTTAATATTCATGCTTAAAGTTTTAGGGTTTTTTTTTTAAACAAACGACCCTGGACATTCACAATCTCTGAAATTATTCAAACCAGAACTAATCATTATTATAATTTTATCTTCTATAATTATTTTTAACAAATTAATCATCTACAAAACTTGTAAAACCAAATATTGTGTTACATACTTGCATGGATCGACCCGACCAACCCGTTTTACCTATTTTTTCCTTTTTTTATAAAAAAGAAGCATAACCTCAAACACATATCACAATCCATGTTCAGTAGACGCTAAAATCCAAACAAAAAAAGAATCCAGATGTTATTTTTAGCTTTCTAGCGAATACAATGACGGATATAACTCCACCGACCTTTCGGTCAAAAATACTTGTTTCTTTCACGCTCACCGAATCCACATATCCAAACCTACATATTGTAGGACCTCAGTAGAGAACCCGCCACCGGTAGGCCAAAGGGAATGTATGGGATTGCTTATTAAAACATATTATTGACTTATAAATAGGTGGAACAGCATAAGCAATTTTGGATGTTTGGATTGGGAAAAAGGCTTGAAAAAAGAGTTTTCAGAAAGTTAATCTATTATGGCATTTTGAAACGGCAGATTAGCACTTTTTAGAAAAAGCATAAGCTCTTTCAGAAACACAATCCCAAACACCCCCTAAAGAATGGTTCATAAGACTCGGCCAAACCCACAAATCGAACCAAGTGAACCATCTTAACCACTTCTGTGCATCTTCACAAGGATTAATAGGTGCATAACACCTAGACTAAACAAACCAGGTAAGACGTGCCTTTGATAGACCGACGGAGCTAAATAGGACAGACAAGACTCAAGAGTGAGGTGCGCAAGTGAAAGATTTTATGGTCATAATTTGACATATACAGTTTAATAGTTTACCAATTTTGTCTCTCTTCGAATTACTGTCCCACCTATTTTGGTTGTACCAAAAAAGGAAAAAAATACGTCCCACTCAGTCCCGACAGGTCCTAAATCCTAATCTAATGTTGCACCAAATGTGAGAACAAATCTTTGTTCTATCATGTCCTCTCTAGACCTGTCATACGCACCATGATGATCATATAACCTAAATATTTTTACAAACTGTGACTGTAAGATAAATAGCAAAATTCCACCTACACCTTCCAACTTACCGTATTCAGGCACGTGCATATGGCTCAGCTTCATGGGCTGATGTGTCCAATCATTTGCATGATTGATGCAGGGTTGATCTGTGATATCAGATCATTTTATAACAAAGAAACTATTGGCTATATTGTGTTGATTCGTTGCGGATTATATGATGCGTTCACGTCTGAAATCATGCTCTTAAAGGTTGGCATATACCAAAAGATTATTCTGTGCAAATCCCGATAGCCTGGAACTTTTAGCGGTCGGTTTTGTACGATTGAATCTTCAGGCACCATCTTCCATTTTATCCCAACTTCTCCATCTCTGCCACTTAAGTAGACAGAAGAGACACTATTAGAATTGTAATTGCAGCAGATCAAATAAACATGCAACAAGGCCTTAGAACATGGGAGATTTTTCAAAAGTTCATGGTCAAGATCACAAAATTAACATCACAAATCGGTCATGAAAGGTTGTATGTCTTCTTGATTCCTTTTAAATTTTAAAGTGGATTCTTTTTCTTACACCTAATGCAATGTATACAGGACTTGACCTCATGACCCCTTCTACTGTAAATGGCCTCAATGGAGGAGAAACTGAAAAGCAACAAAAAATGATAGGAAAACCGTAATTTACATTTTCCATCATGTGACGAGCATAATTACCTTGGAACCTCCCAAGAGAAAAGCTTGAAACCAGTAATGGTGACAAGCATCAGTGTGCTATAAAATTCCACAAACTTGCACCAAAACCTTATACAAGAACCTGGATGGTAAAAGAAACATGAAATCAGAAGCAACGAATTTTATTACAAAAAGATGCTCTACCAAAGCTTCTATGCTTACAAGAATGGTATGCATCTAAAGTACCTGATAGACATCACGGCATACACATTCGGAAGAACTCTGGTACCTATGTTAAAACTGAGATAATAAACATCAAAAAACTCTGGATCAAAAAAATAGAAACAGAAAAACATAAAAAAAAACTCGGTCCTGAATGAATAAAATTCCTGGTTGAAACAACCAGCAAATACAAAGGGGCAGCCCATTGTCTACTTTTATGGAGAAAGAATTGTAAAACACTGTACAACATTATCCAGAGTTGAATAGAAGTTGCAAATAGCCTAGCCATTTAATGACCTACTTATCATAACAATCAAACCTCAAATGGAAAATTTTAAGCACCATTCAACATGTTTGTGCTTTGTAATCACCTTAAGAAATTACATGTTGAGATCTTGAGCAGAAGCATCCAAGCAATTACTTCACAAGGGTCTTAATGATTGAGGCTGTCTGTAAATCCTCTCCTCATAATGTCTAATTTGAAACCAAAACAAACTGCTTAGTGACTGATTGCTTGGCAGCTTTCGTATATGATAAAAGGAGCGCGTTTTATGCTGCTAATTTCCGAATTAAATAAATCCCCATCCATACCAATCACTTGGCTGACGAAATACGGTGTAAAGACCGCATCCAACTGCTTGAAGCACCAGTAGTTTTTCTACCAATACCATGATCAACTTTTGTCGTATCAATTGGCTCATCGGGTTTGAAAAGCGTTTCTTTAAAGTTACCGGCCGTAGATAATGAAGTAGACGCCTTTGGTGCAGTAATTATCGTCTGTAACAATTAAAAGTCAGAAAGAGTGGTGGTTGAACCAATGTTCGTTAACGGCACCAAAAAGTTACAAGGATAACATAATAAGAAAGTTCCATAATGCCAAATGCTTGGAGATTATTATGAGTGAAGAACTCTTTAACCCCAAAAATAAACTTTATTTAACAAGGACTAACTTACGTGTTTCCCAGGTGAAATACTATCGTTATGTTCGTATACTAATCTTGATTTATTATGCATGTCAGGACGAGCCTGATTGCTTGATCTTCTGCGTTCTGTTGCTCCACCTTGGTAGGAATCATCATTACCCCCTAACAAGGATTTGTGTAAAATGAATTAAGATAAGAGTAGTGATATAACTCAAATCCAAATGACACAACGTATAGATAATGTACTGTCTTCATACATTGGTTTCCTGTCTACATACATATTATATATATAGACACAGAATCAGAAGAGGTAAAACATATGGAAAGTTTTTCATTTCAAATCCTTTATAATTGGAATAAATCAATTAGAGCAGACAAGTGGACATTCATCAATGGATCTTCTCATATCAATCTTGATCACATAAATTCACTATTAAATTAAATGCCCCATAGACATGACGATTTGATTCTGAACCAAATGAAAAGAAAAGAGTAACTTGTAAAGATAATCCCTGAACTATATATTACTGGACGTGTGCAATTATTCTATTTCCCATTTTGCCACAAACATCCCAAATTAACCATGCTGTTTGCTCCAAAATGACAGACAGATACATTACAGCAAGTGCTAAAAGTGTGTTATGATGCTTAAAATACAGACAAATGATTGGTAAACAAATAAAAACAAAATTGAAATTGAACTTTACACCCACAATACATACTCGATAGCACCCGTCAGTCCCTTCTTCACCTCCTTCAACCATTACCTCTATCTCCTCTTTCACCTCTATTTTTAATTCTTATCTATTTGAAGGTGAATATCAATAAATAAATAAAAACTAGGATAACTCATGCAAATCAAGAAGCTCTTTTCAGTTTTCCTCTCCTGAGGACTTCATGCAAATAAACTTTGATAGAAGATTCAAGCTAAATAAGCTAAGTTTATGACTTATTTTTCCAAGTGCCGAATAACAGTCTTTAAAAGAAACAAGCATGTATTCGGCAGTCATGATTAAACTCATACTCATGTTGATGCATAATTGATTTGGTTGCTACAATTAACGAGTTGGAGACATATAAAGCACATATTGGTAAAAAGAATGATTCAGTTTTAACATAAAAAGCAAGCATTATTTTATTTGCTAACGTAAAAAACAGATACTTATTATTAGTTTGTCAATTGTCACCAAAATATGTCATCTTTCATCATGTTTGTGTGGGGCTTGATGGGACTTATAAAGACTCAAACATACAAAAATACATATTGGTCTATATACCAACCTTTACCTCAAATAGAAAATGTAAAAAGTAAATATTTGATAAGAGCAAAAGTGGTTTTCTATATGCAAATAATAAATTATTTTTTCCTCACTGTCAGTATTTTATATTAATATCTCATTTTTTCCGTTTGCTTGATGTGTGTTGACCAGAAATTCTAACTATGATAATTTTACTTAGGTGCTACCTACAGAACTGGAAAGTTAATCCTCTCTGCCCCTTACGGATCTGAAGTCGCCACACATCATATGAGTAGAAACTAGTTAGTCTTATGCTAGAACGCTTTCCCCTAGATTCCATGACAATCAAAGATGATAATTTAATGCAAGGTTTCTGTCACCTAGTCAGAACTTGAATAAATGCGAGTATGCGACATATCACACGTTGCACCTAATACAAGCTGGAATAGCTAGAATAGATGACACCGCAGTTAGAATGCAAGGACTAGACAGAAAAAGCAGTATGGAAGTAACATTTCTCATGTTCCGTCATCTATTTATTTTGTATGAAAACTTGGTTCGAGTAAATACTCATACCACAAGATTGGAATTCTGGAGGAAGTATGCTGTATAGTTATGGTAAGGAAGTCGTGCTATAATTCTAACCTCACAAATTTTTTATCTATCTTTGGGTGGGGCTGCGGGGTTGGGGGATAAACTTTCTATCGTACTATGTGCAGAATATCACTAGATATATAGTGGTCATATAAAAAGTCAACTTTCCAGGTACTCAGAGAAGTATCTGCAGGTTTATCTCATATATGTAAAATCAATAACAATAGGATGAGCTAACTTATAGGCCTAGATATATCTGAACACTGTACCGAATCAACACAGATGTAACTACGTACAAACTACCTGTTCCTATCATCCTTGTGTGTACCAATAAGCATAACACAATTTTTAATGCAGAACTTCTAGAAAAAAATTGAACATTCTAGTAAAATTCACTAATAAGATAAAAGTACCTTGACGCTTATTTGAATGTACCGCCATTTCTCTATTGATCATTCCAGGAACTGGGCGACTCTGGTATCATTCCCAAACCATTAGTGAGTACAAAAAAGATGTCTTGATGAAAAAAATAAGTATGCCCCAAAAGCCACCAATCCATGCATGTAATTGCCATATAGAATCATAAACAAACGAATTTAATGAAATACTAACAGATGAATGTTGTGCCTTGGTTTTTTCCGATTGTTGGTGCTTTAAGATTGTCCAATCAAACACATAATCAAAATCATATCCTGAAATAGATAGAACATGAAATCACATCATCACTAAAGACAACCAAGCTAGCTGTAGAAAGACAGGGTTCTAATAAATTTATCAACTTGCAAGCAGTCCATTTTGAAATGCATTACAGCCTACAGGGTCGGTAAAACTAAGCACCAGATCTAAGATTACAAGAATTATGTGATCGAGCAGTTGAATTGAGTAGCATGCAGCCATGCATGGTTTTGACGTATAACTATCTTCGTCCATAAGCACCATCCTGTGTTTTGCACACATACTGGACTTCTGTACTCATGACTAGGTATCACACATGGACTCCGTCTATGTTGGATTAAGTACCTACCACGTTGAAATTTCATAAATGGCATTAAATGCTTCAAACTTCAAAATCATGGACAAGAGAGGCTCCCTCCTCTTTACTAGCTTCTTGTTTCTCTTGAAATTTTCTTTCCTATAAGCTTCTCCTTTTCTCAATCCTGGATAGGTACACTCCTTAAAAAACAATAGCACATGCTAACCTTTTTAGCTCAAGAAAGAAGTATCAAAGCAACTGCCTGATAAAGCATGGGCAGAACCTCTTTCAAGCTCCAGTAAATACATGACAGGCCTTTGTAACATAATCCTCACCCAAAAAAGGAAAGATTGTATGTTTCGAATTTTCTGCCAGAATGGCCATTATCAATGAAGGGTTAGGGCAGGGATGGTGTGGCATTACAGTTTGATATCAATGACATAGGAGAGGTTGGCTTCCAGTTTGATGAAACTCAATGTCGACATTTTGTAGAGAGACTGCTATTGGAAAAAGATAAACATGCCAAACAAGTTGGGTATTTCAGAGTAGGACCATTGAATGGCATAGTACACACTACAAGCCTGCAACTTCCTCTGTTCCATAAATAGAAATACCTATAGCATTAGCTCTAATAGTCAATTTGGTCACAGTTCAACTTCATATCTGATGTAATTTCTAAAATGTTTGAAGATTAGCTTAACAACTATTTCAATCCTTTTAACATAGACAGTTTAACATTGCAGTTGATTTAGTAAATTCATATAATTTGTGTTTGAGAAGGATCTGATGTCAAAATCTGAGTACGTCTCTCTTAAAGAACAGAAGTATATATGAAGGGTGCCACTTTTTTTCAAAACTCAACCCAACCGTCTTCTACACCCACATAATTTAAGACTCTTGTATTTGGTAAACAATCTATATACCTTCCCGCATAAATAAGTCACGAAAAAGGCGCTTCAAGAATCCATAATCAGGCCGTTGCTCGAATGTCAAAGAACGACAATATTGGAAGTAAGAAACAAACTCCACATGATGGAACTTGCATAAAACCTGTCAAAACAGTTTGAAACATCATTTCATTTATAAAACATGATACTCCAGTAAAACTAAATATGACTGTTATTGTAACAGTAGCTATAAGAAGAGATTTATAGCATATTGTTTCACAAAAAGATAAATCATTGATGATTAACTGATATTTCTAAGATTCAACACTAGACAGAGGCACTGAGGCACATATGCATAATTCAAGAAAAGGACTGTAAAATTCCATTCAGGCAACCATGATGATTAAGGTCGCTAATAGCACACATCAAAAGAACATACCTCAATGGGAGTTGATACCTTCTTTTCACGTATCTTGTCATATTTTTGCTTCTTCGTTGCGCCTTTGAGGCCCTGCCATGGAAGGCTGCAGATAAGAACAGACAAGTTAATTCTTTTTTCAGACGGGACAACATTGGTAGACTGAACCAAGATTATATTTATAAACCTATCTAAATTGAGAAAGAGAGAGAGAGAGAGAGAGTACAAATTCCTTCTGCTAGAAGAAAATAAGAGTTCCCAAAACTAAGAGGCCGTTTGTTAAAAATTACCTCTCAGAACCTCTTAAGCCTGAAAATTAAGAGGTTTGCAGACTTAAAACTGTTTGTTTTATTTTTAAGAAAAGGTCTGAAAACCTCTTACCGTCCTCTGGAACTTTAAGAGGTGCGCCATCCACCTCTTATTTTTTAGATGTGAAATTAGACGTCAGACTTCAAACCTCTTAAAAAACAAATGATGCCTAAGTTCAATTGCACCAATATAAAACCAATCATTTTGCAAGGCATATATTCTGGAGCCACCAAAAATCAAATGTACTTGAACCAACACAGAAACAATTAATTTTCCAGCACATACCTCCCTCTCAAAAAGTACAAGAAAACATAGCCAAGAGACTCCAAGTCATCGCGTCGGCTTTGTTCTGGATTTAAAACTGTTATATTAGAGATGCATATATGAAATATCAAAATGCAAGAAAACGTCATGCAGCAATGACTGCATACCAATTCCCAAGTGAGTATTACAGCTAGCATAGCGTGCAGTCCCTGTCAAGTTTTTGTTCGCTCTGTATATAGATAATAAAAATGAATGGTCAGCTAAACAACAAATGGAGGCTCAGAAAGGCAGCAAATGAAAGGGAAAAAGAAGAAGGGTAAGGTGGGATACCACCAAATAAAACATAAATGACATGATGTTATTTCTTGACAGTTTGTCGGCCCATAAGCCTATGGCTCACTTACTACATGACAAGATTTTGAGAAATATAATCATAATTATTGACATGGGTTTGGTACACATAAGGAGGAGCATTTGTGAAAATATAATGCAGAAATGATGCAGATTCCTCAGGATTCAAGAATCAAAATTGATTTGCAATATTAAAAAAAAAAGCAAAGTAAAAAATGATAAAGTTCTCTGATAGACAACCCCAATTGAGGTCCTAAAAATTGATCATATGTATAGTAATTTTACCATCAATATAATGACTCCTAGGTGTTAAGAAAAAAGTAGGCACCGGTAAAACATATGAACTGGGCACAAGGCAGAGAATGAAAAACATAAGAACCATAGTACAGAACAGCATATGAATAAGAAAGTATTAAAGTACTATATTTCGAAACTAAACCATACTTGTAAGGAATGTGGCAGCTTGTAGAGGGATCACGATATCTTTTAGCAAGTCCGAAATCAATAACATAGACCTGGTAAAAAATAATAATTGGCGATATTAAAAATTAAAATAGATAGTCTATATGCATACATCATAAATATGAACAGTTAGTAATAAATAAGAAAAAGAATTGAACTTCTAAATAATCATTGCTGAAAGGTAAAAAAGACTCTAAAGTATGCAAGAGTGGGCGCTTCTAACTTCTAAGTTCTAACTTCTAACTTCTAACCATCATATTTGTAGTTTTATTGCACACTAACCATCAGAAATTGTCCAGGTAACTCTAGCATAACTTTTGTGTTGTATATTTGCAAGTAGAATAGCTAGTTTGCAATCAGTGCCGTTCCTGACATTTCATAGGCCCTGGGCGAGATGTTAAAAAAGACCCTCACTAAGTG
>LUCG01304798.1:0-12256 GCA_001633085.1 Carthamus tinctorius
GTATGCCTTGGCGGTGTTACCGCCGGCATGGTACCGGCACCGGTGCCAAACCGGCCCGGCTGCAGATGGCCTTATAGTTTTTGGAAAGACCACCATGATAAAAAAGGAAAGGTCCAAACTTTCCTTTCTTCCAAATCAGTTTTAAGGGCTCCCATTTCAGCCTTCTTTTATTCTCCTCCATCTTCTCCCAACAAAGATGATTCCCACCCTTTGTCTATTTCTAATCAATGATTTCAAATTTGAATTTCAAAATTTAAAGGACGAAGGGCTTTGTGTGTGAGAGGAAGCAGTATAAATTGAGGTACCTTCATCTCCTATTGCAGCCAGAGAGAGAAAATTGTTGTGTGTCTAATGGTTTCCATCCTTGCAGGACGATGAAGAAAAGGAACAGAACGGGTGTCGATATGGACGTTGATGATATCTTTCCACCAGAAAATTCTTGATTTCATTTATTGGTTTTTTTTGGGTTTTAAGCTTTAAAAACAAGAGTTTTGTATTCGTTTATCCTAAATCATATTTGTTTTATCCCAATTTGGTTCTTTCACCTGTCAACTTTTTCTTATCCTAATTTCATGTAATGTCTACAACTACAAGACATGTCAATTAGAGAGGCTCCCATCAATCTGGTAGGAGTTTGGAATTCTCCATTCTAGATTTGTGAGCTCCTAAAATGTTTGTGACTGATTTTAGACAAACAAACGCAGGTAAATTTTTGATTTCCAACCATTTTATGTGTTTTCTACTTGAATCTTTGTGATAAAGCCTTAATTTTGGATTTTCGTTTTGTTGTTGGGGTTTTTGAGCTATCTAGCAACCATTTATGATCTAGAAAGGTTAAGTGTTTCATAAGATATTTTTGGTGTTTTTGACACTTTCCATGTACCGACATCCTTTATGAGATTTTTTGGATTTTTGTCATTTGGAAACTTATTGGAGAAGATTTTTATTTGAGCCTATACTAACACATATAGTATCTGGTATTCCATAAATATTCATCATCTTGTGTTTTTTTTTCTTTGTTTGAAATTTAGATGATGAATGAACAAGTTTTAGCATATGGAATTTGATTGATATTTTGTCATTTTTGTCTACAGGTGAGGGATTTGTTGAACGCCATTCAATCCAAGGTAGCATATTGTTCCTGGAAACTTTGATCCATGGTCATCACCATCTTCAATCCAGGGTAGCAAATTGGGTTTATTCTTTTGTATGTTTAAAGAAGATGTTAATTGTGTTTGTTCTTTTTGTATGTTTGATTGTGTTTCACAGTGGTCCAACATGAATCTCTAAAATTTTAGTGTGTTATTTTTTCATGAATTTGTTTTGGGTCATAATCCAATACTCATCAAATTGCTAATAGGGTTCAATTTTCAAAAGCACAAATCATGGTTAAGTTTTCAAAATACCAAACCACAAATCATGGATGTGACAGAGGGAGATTCGATATCATCTTTGGTGACATGGATAGATTGTGTACCCTAAAGCATCATTTTTGGTGACAAGGGAGATTCAATATCATCAAATGTGACAGAGCACAAAAGTAAGCCACATATCTATGTTTATTCATTAAGTTCAACCACTCCAGGTCTGTAGTTTAATGATTCATCAAACTTAATCACTGCATGTTAATCACTCGTGTAGTCATCAAGCTCAACCACTATAAGTCTATTGCTTATACAAACATTAAACTCAACCATTCCAGGTTTGTCCTTATGTAAGTATTAAGCTCAACCCCTCCTGATCTATTGCTGATCTCCAGGTTTATCGCTCGTACAATGATTGAGTTTACAAAACATGGATAACGATCCTATTTTTCAAAACTAATCAAACGACTTATATGCCTATGGATCTAATGCATTACAGTCTAAATTAATGAATATAAGTGAACGTCTAACATACTCAAAACATGTAACTTACAATTAAATATATCATAACAACATATAACTCCAAAAGTTCAACATGTAGCAAATTGAACTGGACAAATGTCATCAAGACTTATCTAAGTCAAAACCACGCCAACAACTCGATAACACTCTACTATTGGGTCACTGATTTGAAGATGGCCTCCCTGACTCTCTTTACTTTAGAATTTTGTACGTAGAATAATTTCATAGTCCTTGTAAAAGCTCAATTGTACTTAATTGTTCGACAATTCGAAGACTACCCGGAATCAACAGGAAACCAACTTTCAGATGTGGAGTGAAGAAGGTTTCCCAATTTTTATTGAGCGAACTGCTGATCGGAGAATAATTCAAGAGACTTCTAATCTTCCGATATCTTAAGATAAATTGAAGGACTTCTTCCTCTGATTTTTGAAGATCCTCCATTGTCTCCTTACTTTTTGAAGGTTTCGATAATATAGTCCACATCATGGTTCGATGGGGACATTCTATGAGATATCAGATAAAAAGTGTTTGTCATTTATAATTTTCTCAGTAGTTGTCTACCAAGAAAAGACAAAAAAGACTTCTTTGTCTTTATTATGAGAGTTTTGAAGATCAATCCCAAAGAGACAAGTTTCCCATGAATTTAGTGCACATGGGGGTATAAATACATTGAGACCCTCCCATACAAGATTACGCTTTTTGAAGGAATTCTCTACATGCATTGCAAAAATTGGCAAATTACTAATGTGTTATGTTCTTAAAATTCAAAGTGTTTCAAAATTGTTAGAATAGTTTGACCGTCCTTTCCCGCAACAATTTGTATTCTAAGTGTAATTCTGATGTGAGAAATCAATAAAAAAAATTAAATAAAAATAATTTTGTGTATTGTATTCAACCCCCTTCTACAATATTTGCTTTCTTGGTTGCCATACTAAGTGGGACTAACATCTACACTTGTGTGATTACTCAATAAAAGCCAACATAAGTTAATAAAAGGCATTTAACCAACTTTATGCTAACACCTATTTCAAAAGTATGCTTAACCCAAAAACTCATTATTGGTTAAAACAAACCATTTTTCAAATACATGGTGTGTGATGTCTAAGAATCCTAAAAGATAACCCTTCACCCCCTTAATTTGCTCCCTGTGGCGGTATCACACCTCTCTGTCATCGACACCCCCTTTCGGCGACAAACGTCGCATTAAACCCACCAAAACCCTCCTCTTTTCCTTCAACCCTTCTCTTTTTCCTCTCATAGTGACCCTATCCCCTTCTTCCTCTCCCCCTCCTCCTTCCTGCATTTGCCCTTTCGACCACCATATGATAACATATTACCACATAACCTACTATCAATACTATAACACACCCATTTCCCCAAGGCAAGTCACCACCCCTCTTCAACTCATGTGTTTTCACCACCACCGCCTATAAACTTCTTTGAACCGGATTTTCACCACCATCAATTTGAATCCTATTTCTTTGAGTCAAAACTAGACCCATCAGTCCTTTCATCCCTCCCAACCAAAACTGCCCCGCAATTTCATCATAAAACAAATCTAGATTTCATCTAAGCGATCAGTAGGAGAGGGGGTTTCATCGTATTTTCAAAGGGATGGGTAGTCGAATATGCTTGAGGTTTGCAAAGTAAGAATTTCACCGGCTTTAAGATTCATCAAAGATGCCCGCAACTGCAATTTCCCATGAATTCCACCAGAGATACACCAAAGAGTAGACACATATATATATATAATATAAAAAATCGATTATATTTATATAATATGATTTTAATCTTTGTATAACAAGACCAAAATACCCCCTGAATCTAACTTATTTTTGTAACGATTGTTGTTGATGAAAGGAAACATCATCGTTAAAGAAAATGAAAAGTACAAGGACCATATCCGTAAAATTGATTGAATGGAATATTTACACAGACACCGACGGGGGGCTGGGGCCATGGTAATGAATAAATTTACAAAACTGGTCCTTACACCTTTCAGATCTAACACTCTTATAACACACGCACTGGATCCCATCCCCCAGCAAACTCTTTCCTTCTCCATCTCTCCATCTCTCCATCTCTCTCTCCCAAATGACTTCTGATCATCAATCTTCTGCTCATTGATCCACCAAAACCCGATCGATCCATCCAATTTTGCCAATTTAGCCCTCAGATCCAAGGTAATTACGACGCACCTTTCACAATCTAGGTTTTTAATTTCGTTTATGATGATTTGAGTTGTGAGTTATGTGATTTGTGTTGATTGATTTGATTAAATTAGGGATTTGGAAAAAGCGAAAATGTTGACGAAGTTTGAGACCAAGAGTAATAGAGTGAAAGGTCTGAGTTTTCACAGCAAGAGGCCCTGGATCTTGGCAAGCCTTCACAGTGGTGTGATCCAGCTATGGGATTACCGGATGGGCACGCTCATTGATCGATTTGACGAGCATGACGGCCCCGTTCGTGGCGTGCACTTTCATCAATCGCAGCCCCTTTTCGTTTCCGGAGGTTTGTTGGATTTGAATTGCATTTACATAACTTGAAATGCTGGCGAATTTAGGGTTCTTTTTATTCGTTATCTGATCTATACGGGATGTTATATGATTTATATCTGCTTCCTGTCACTTTGAAGCTTGTTTTTGTGTTAATGGGACTGATCCGGTCATAGAAATTAGTTCACAAGTGTAGAATTTCAGAAAAGTTGTTTATGTTTGTGCCATAATAATGATGATTGGAACTTCACATCCAAATGTTTTCAGACACATGTATCGTTTTTTGTTGCATTGTTCGAAAATCTGAAACATATGGGAATGTTTTGGATCTGGGCATGGACTTAAATGTGATGCAATGCAATGCATATGAGCAACTGCTGTTTATAGTGGAAAATTAAGTTGGAACCATCTTTTTTTGTTTTCTCTGTTCATATCTATGGTTATGCACTTTATGCTCATCAGCTCATGTCTTCTTTATATTGGTTACTTTAAAGCCCTTTCGTTAGTGTGTCACGGTATTTAGGAATACCATTTGTTTTGAAAGTGTAATCATACATGCAGGTGATGATTACAAGATCAAAGTATGGAACTACAAACTGCATCGGTGTTTGTTTACGCTGCTTGGCCATCTTGATTATATTCGGACAGTTCAGTTTCACCATGAGAACCCTTGGATTGTTAGTGCTAGTGATGATCAAACTATCCGGATATGGAATTGGCAATCTCGTACTTGTATATCCGTTTTGACTGGACACAACCATTACGTAATGTGTGCTTTGTTCCATCCAAAAGAGGACCTCGTGGTATCAGCATCATTAGATCAGACTGTTCGAGTTTGGGATATTGGTGCCCTGAAGAAGAAAACAGTTTCCCCTGCTGATGATATTCTTCGGCTGAGTCAGATGAATGCAGATTTTTTTGGAGGGGTTGATGCTGTTGTGAAGTATGTCTTGGAGGGCCATGATCGAGGAGTCAATTGGGCATCATTCCATCCCACTCTTCCTCTTATTGTTTCAGGAGCTGATGATCGCCAAGTTAAGATCTGGCGAATGAATGGTATGCGTTTCAATATCAAGTTTTTGGTTGGTTGGTCAATATGTTTCTTAAAATAAACAGATAGTTAGCAATGTCTTCTTTTATTTAGGAACTATGATTATGCTTGATCTTATGCGAGCTATTGAACTTGGAAATGTATGGGGAAGTGTAAATATCTCGAACCATCTAGAGGAATAAGAAAATAAAAAAAGAAATATGAAATAATTGGCTCACAAAAGATTGAGAATGGTAGGAATTGAATGGTGTGCATGGGTTTGTTCTTCCTTGTATGCTTTGGTTAGTCTAGTTATCTTGTTCATTAATTTTCCATTTTTTGGGCAATATCTGCTGTCTGATAGCATGTCAATAAAGAACTGTTGGTAAATTATATTGTGCCACCAAGTGGCCTTTGGTCCAATGATATCAGCCGATTTGTATACCATTTAGGTTGTGACTTGAGAGTTCAAGTCTCTTTAGGGATATATGTATTAGGGGTCTGTGATCTAAATAACGCCTTTTGCAGATGTTTATATTAGATAGTGTAATGAAACTAGGGATTTTTTTGGTCTTTCGTTTTTCCACTTTGCTCTAGTATGCCTATTCTATAGTGAAGCGGTGTTTAGAGTTAATAAGTAAAAGTATCATCTTCTATCTACATATGAGGTGACAAGCCTCTTGCTTGAACTATAATCCACACTTTGTGTTTATCAATTAAAGGAAGAAAGTTTAGACAATTTTGAAACTGGGTGTGGTAACTTCGGTTGTCTATAATCCTATGTCTTTATGCCTTCATTTTTTCCGCTCTCCAGGGTCCCTTGCAAAAGCCAACAAGCTTTGGTACACTGCTGTTGTGGTATTGGTTACCATGCCTATATGCATAGTTGTCAGTTTCTGAACCAAATGAAGAATTATTATACTAATTTCATTGAACATGAGTAGAATTAACATGAATTGTGTTGCAGACTTGCTTCAACTTGTTCTGAAATGACTTCATAAATGTATAACAGAAAATGTCATCATTGAAGTGACGTTTAGACAAAATATATGCTAATCAAGAGAATGTTATCTTGTCCTATTAATTGTTCATTATAACTTTACCAAATACCAATCAAAAGACCTTTGCGTTCATGTGGATGCTAGTAAGTCTTGTTCAAGAAACAATTCACAAAAAGTCAAAAACAACACGAATAAGGTAAGGAATCTATAGTAAAATTCATAGAAATACTGTCCCTGGGGGAGGGCGACACGGGCGTACGCTCAGGGCCCAAAATTATTTAGGGGCCCAATTTTTTTCCCAGTATATAATAGTAGTATAATTTTTTTTAAAGAGACTCACAAACTTGTAGCATGTAATTAGAGGCAAAAAGAAGTTAGTAAGTGTCCAAAAACGTTTTAACTAATTATAGTGGATAGTAAGTTTTTTAAATAGATTAATCAATTCTTTGTTATATGCTATTATTTATTGTCTTTCTAATTTTTTTTTATCTATTACCAAGGTCCAATGCTATTGGCTATTTCTATATCCATCTATTTGATTGTTTCCGTGCTTCAACAATTCAATGGACAACTACTTTAAGCTCAGTTGTTTGGTATTGCTATATGTTTTTGTTGGATATTTTTATCTATTTATATTTCTACAAATTTGCTTATGTTGTTTATGTAATTGTTTATGTTGACTTTTGCTATATATTTTTGCTTCTACAAATGATTTTATACTATTGTTTGACAACCTATCTATTGTTCTTATGAATTGTGCTGTGTTTCATGGTTTTTTGATTAATCAATAAAATTTTCCTACTAACCGTTTCAATAATGTCTCTTATATATGTCATCCATAAATTTTTAAAACTAATATCTTTCTTTGGTAGAGCAAGAAAGTAGGGAAGAAGAAAATCAAATATTTTTATCAATAGTTTGACTTCTTCATCTTTCACTAGAATTCCACTACACACCACAAGATTATATTTATGTGCTCAAACTAAAGTTCAACAAGCTTGGAGATTAGGTCTTACTGATTATTACTTTTATTGGATCTTCACCAATCATCTTTTCTTCTATGTTTTTACTGATCCTCATTTGTTTAATTGTCTAGAAAATATTGATAATCTTCTCTATCATCGATCTCTCATTGACTATCTCAATTACTCCATCCACATAAGTTCTCTTTTCTGTGTCAAAATAACACATATTTATTGACATTGTTATGAATTAAGAAAACTTTGACCTTTTAAAAAAATACCAACCATTGTAGATTTATACATATACATCTGTATTTTAGGACTTCGAAAATTATCCTCATCTTTTTAATACATTGTACTATTGGATGCTAATTACCTAATAAGGAGTTCATAAATATCTAGTACTTCTGGCTTGTGGTGACTCCAGGCTATTTGTGGTCGCCCGAGGGATTAGTCAATGCGCATAAGCTGGCCCAAAGACCCATGGTTACCCAAAAAAGCATAAAAGAGTCTTAAGTGCTCTTTTATCTATAACAAAGAAGAATAAGATTTATTTTCTCGTGAATTATTAGAATATCTTGTAGTTAAAAATTTTAATAGTGAAAAATACTTATTGAATTTCTTTTTCTTGTTTATTGGGGGGTCCTTGATTTTACATACGCCAAGGGCCCATAAAATGTCATAATGTGATTTAGTTTTCCAATGTAAGGGGGGGATTTGCAGGTGCAGTGAAAAAGCAGATAGGATTCTTCTGGGTTGCTGATATTATTTGTCACTGTTTGCTTCCTGAATCAACACAAATTGTATTAATTGCTGTTAGTTAAACTTCATGCTTTGTAACTCCATGGTGGTATGCTATCTCCTCCTAAAAGAAAGAAAAGTGTGTTGGAAAGAATTGCAAGAGAAGACAAAGTAGAAAATTCTTCAAAGCTATACTTACAATATGCTTTATCTTATTCAACATTGGTAATTTGGTGGTTATGCATATAAAATGGCCCTCATTGGGTGTGGATGTGCAGTTGTGCACAGTCATCGTGAGGAAAAACATATATTTCAAAGCTCTATGTTGATATTGGTTTTCAGTGATTGCTTTTGTTTTCTTTATAACAGGCATAGGAACATGCTAGTTTAATTTTTGTCTGTTTCAAGAGTGAAAACCTTTGAACCAAGGCCAATCCAAATTGCTCTTGTAAAAGATCTGCTACAGAACGAATACGTTTATTTTTCAAAAAGGGGGACGTTAAACAAACTTAAAGGATTACTTTGTTCTTGATAGTTATTTACTTAATCGACTAAACACAAGTAAAATACACAATGACACCACAAAGGAATGAATTTTTTATCCGTTCCTTGTCTGTTTTTCCCCTTACCTTTGCCTAAGAATGAATTTTTTATCCGTTCCTTGTCTTACATTATTACCAAGATACCATGAGATGTTGAATCTAATTTACCAACCTTGGTTTTCAGATACAAAAGCTTGGGAAGTAGACACATTGAGAGGTCACATGAATAATGTATCATGTGTTCTTTTCCATGCAAGACAGGACATTATAGTATCAAACTCAGAGGATAAAAGTATACGTGTTTGGGATGCTACAAAAAGGACTGGCCTGCAAACTTTCCGCAGGGAGCATGACAGGTTCTGGATTCTTGGGTGTCATCCTGAGATGAACCTTCTGGCGGCTGGTCACGATAGTGGTATGATCGTTTTCAAGTTGGAGAGGGAACGCCCAGCTTTTTCTGTTAGCGGTGATTCCTTGTACTTTGTGAAAGACCGTTTTCTGCGGTTCTATGAGTACTCTTCTCAGAAAGACACTCAAATAATACCAATCCGTAGGCCTGGGTCTATCAGCTTGAACCAGGGCCCTAGAACTCTCTCTTATAGCCCTACTGAAAATGCAATTCTAATATGTTCAGAGGTAGATGGGGGATCTTATGAACTCTATATCATACCTAAAGATAGTTTTACTAGAGGTGATACAGTTCAAGAAGCAAAACGAGGTATTGGGGGATCAGCAGTTTTTGTGGCTCGAAATAGATTTGCAGTTCTTGAGAAGAGCACCAATCAAGTGTTGGTCAAGAACTTAAAGAATGAGATCGTGAAGAAGAGTGCCCTTCCTGTTGCCACTGACGCTATATTCTATGCGGGTACCGGTAACTTGTTGTGCAGGGCAGAGGACAGAGTATTCATCTTTGATCTTCAACAGCGGATGGTTCTTGGTGACCTTCAAACTTCTTTTGTAAGGTATGTTGTTTGGTCAAACGACATGGAGAGCGTCGCTTTGCTTAGCAAACATTCGATAATCATAGCTGATAAGAGGCTTGTTCACCGCTGCACCCTTCATGAAACAATCCGAGTCAAGAGTGGTTCGTGGGATGATAATGGTGTGTTCATATACACAACTTTAACCCATATTAAGTACTGCTTGCCTAATGGAGACAGTGGAATCATTAGGACACTTGATGTTCCGGTCTACATCACAAAGATATTTGGGAACACAATTTTCTGCTTGGACCGAGATGGGAAAAACCGCCCGATAATTATCGATTCAACCGAGTATGTCTTTAAGCTATCTCTGTTGAAAAAGAGATATGACCATGTAATGAGCATGATAAGGAACTCAGAGCTGTGCGGGCAAGCCATGATTGCATACCTCCAGCAAAAAGGTTTCCCAGAGGTTGCTCTCCATTTCGTGAAGGATGAGAGAACCCGCTTCAATTTAGCACTTGAAAGTGGAAACATCCAGATAGCCGTTGCTTCTGCGAAAGAGATTGATGAGAAAGATCATTGGTATAGGTTGGGCGTTGAGGCCCTTCGTCAGGGCAATTCTGGTATCGTTGAATATGCATACCAGAGGACGAAAAACTTCGAGAGGCTATCCTTCTTGTATCTGATAACAGGAAACTTGGACAAATTGTCCAAAATGATGAAAATCGCTGAGGTGAAAAACGATGTTATGGGGCAGTTCCATAACGCTTTGTACCTGGGTGATGTCCAAGAGCGAATCAAGATTTTGGTAAATGCTGGACATCTACCACTAGCATATGCTACTGCTAAGACCCATGGATTGAACGATATTGTTGAAGACCTTGCTGCTAAACTTGAAGGTAACATTCCTTCTTTACCCAGTGGTGGACCCGCTTCTCTTTTGATGCCGCCAACTCCCGTCTTATGTGGTGGAGACTGGCCGTTACTGAGGGTCATGAAAGGGATCTTTGAGGGCGGCCTCGACAATATCGGAAGGGGTACAAATGAAGAGTATGAAGATGCTGGTGATGCTGATTGGGGTGAGGATGTCGATATTGTGGATGTAGAGAACATTCAGAATGGTGACATCAGCATGGTGCTGGATGATGAAGAAGCCCCTGAAGAGAACGAAGAGGGAGGTTGGGATCTTGAGGATCTTGAACTTCCTCCAGATGTCGAAACCCCCAAAGCTACCTCTGCTACTCGCTCTTCGGTATTTGTGGCGCCGACTGCCGGCATGCCCGTCAGCCAGATTTGGGTTCAGAAATCATCTCTTGCGGCTGAACATGCGGCAGCTGGAAACTTCGACACTGCAATGCGGTTGCTGAGCCGGCAGCTCGGAATAAAGAACTTTGCACCGTTAAAATCATTGTTTCTTGATCTTCACATGGGAAGTCATACTTACTTGCGTGCGTTCTCTTCCGCTCCATTGATCTCCTTGGCCATCGAGAGGGGCTGGAGTGAATCAGCCAGTCCTAACGTCCGGGCCCCACCTGCACTCGTGTTTAATTTCTCTCAGTTGGAAGAAAAACTCAAGGCTGGTTACAAAGCCACCACCACCGGGAAGTTCACTGAAGCGTTGCGGCTTTTTCTGGGTATTCTTCATACCATTCCCCTGATTGTTGTCGAATCAAGAAGAGAAGTCGATGAAGTTAAAGAGTTGATTATTATTGTGAAAGAGTACGTTCTGGGTTTACAGATGGAACTTAAAAGGAGAGAACTTAAGGACAACCCGGTTCGCCAACAGGAACTAGCGGCTTATTTCACTCACTGTAACCTTCAGCTACCGCACTTAAGACTTGCCTTGATGAATGCCATGACTGTATGCTACAAGGCGGGTAATCTAATCACAGCATCGAACTTTGCCAGGAGGCTGATGGAGACCAACCCAACTGCGGAAAACCAAACCAGAACTGCACGTTCAGTTATGCAGGCTGCTGAGAGGCACATGAAAGATTCGACACAGCTGAATTACGACTTTAGAAACCCGTTTGTCGTTTGTGGGGCAACTTATGTCCCTATATACAGGGGACAGAAGGATGTTTTATGCCCATACTGCAGTGCACACTTTGTTCTTTCCCAGGAAGGGCAGCTTTGTACTGTTTGTGACTTAGCGGTGGTCGGATCGGATGCCTCTGGTTTGCTATGTTCTCCAGCTCAGATCAGATGATTCAAAAAGTTCACCCGACAGGCTTTCCAGCCTCGGCTCTTCGGGTAATCCTCTTTCTCTTGGGTTTCTTCTCTTGCTGGATTTATTTATATGGTTTGTAGGGCGAATCTGCTTGGCTTGTTTAAGTTATATTGGGTAATTGCCAATTTGCCATGCTGCTATATTTGTGATGGAGCTTATGGTTCTATTTCTCTTTTTCTAGACATCAACTTTTGTGTGATGGGCTGCTAGAAATCGTGGAAATGGAAACTCCGGTTTTCATGTTTTTTTCTTTATGATATCTCTGTTTGATGTAGTTGATAGGATGGATATGTTGATTTCGTTAACAACAACCCTATGTGCTGTCTTTATTGAATGGTTTATTTTCCTTTTTTTGGCCTTATATTTTGTTTGCAACTCTAAGGGGCCGTTTGGTTTGCAGGATTCCTTGGGAATCTGTAGGAATTGGAATCCAATTCCCAGAG
>LUCG01304838.1:0-10616 GCA_001633085.1 Carthamus tinctorius
AGGGAGAGATTGGGTAGGAGGTTAAATGGCATTTTTCAAATGGCTAAAATAATTATTTTCTCTTGATTATTGGAATAATTGATGCCTCTAGCTATAAATTCAAAGTTGTCACGAGGCTTAATTGATGAAAAAATTACAAATTAAAAGTTTTTTTCATCCTAAGAGAATTTCTTTTTTTAGAGGTTGATCCATTGGATGTGTCTCCACCACTACTTACAATCAACCTATTGTTTTTGAACTTTAAACTTATATTTTCCCTTTCTTCTAAATTAAATAAACCAAATAAATCTCATACGACAATAAGGAAGGAAATTTATGCAGATCTGACTTCTACCACAAATAATAGAAGGTAGTTTCTAAGAAGACCATCGGTTTGTGTAATAGTGTGTGCAAATAAAATTAGCATATGGTAACAAAATACAAGAAAAGTTAGTAAGGACATGTACATTGAACAAGTACAAAAGGTGAGCTAAAGCAATATCACACATACAGAGTATAGCAGAAACACAATCCTAACCTAAACTGTTATCCATCTAAACCATCCTAACATGTCCAACTCCCTTCTCCTACCTATGCTAGCTATAGGTCCTCATTCCTGGTCTACTACTGTAATCTTTCATCACTAAATATTCCCATCAAAGGTCACGTGCTTAGAAATATCTAAGGTTGTTATGTCCAACCTTAATTGCTTATATCACACCTACTCCTTGACCTCCCCTTCCTCCCCATCCCCTCTACAACAACTCTTTCCATTCTCATTATGTCGTCATCGGTCTCCTACAAACATGTCCAAACCAACATAATCTTAATACCTCGGTTTATCTATTATTTGGGCAACTACCAACTTCCAAGAAAAAATCTCATTTGAATTATGTCTAACATGGTCCAACCACATATTAATCTAAGCATCTTCTCAATGGTTTCGCTGTTGCAACATTCCGGTCCAAACAACATATCTAGTTGGATGGTTACCTTATAGCCTTTGGTTTTAATGGAAAATTCTTGTCATACAACGTGCATGTTGCATCTCTCCACTTTCTCAACTCTGCTTTTATGTGATGTGTTATGTCCTCTCGATCTATCCCTCTTCCTCCTCCTTGAAATAGCACCACACACACACACACGATATANGCTTCCAAAATCACCCTTCACTACTTCAACACGTTAATTTTCAACTCCGCTACCAAAACATTGTTGTGAATGACCAACATATGCCATGGAACACTTTCCTCTACTAATATGTCGACAATAACATAAATTGCAAGTTAATTTATTCAACAAGTAGACGTACAGACTTGATGACATAACGTTTGTTGAACTCGAGGTAATCTGTAACCTTTTTGTAATAAGCTTAAACAATTGTAATATGAACAAATCTTATATTGAAATTTTGTATATTATCAAGACATTTGTAGCATCCCTAAAATTTAAGGAGGAATAAATAATAATTGTATTAGTACATATATATATATATAATTATATATTTTAAAGTGACAAGTGGAAAGACAAAAAGGCTCGTATTTCAAAACTAATTAACAGCAGCAACGTTTTATTCAAATTCATGGTTGCGTCATGTTGTTTACTCAACAATTGAAGAAAGATATACAAAGAAAAGAGGTCTTTTTTTTATATGGCTCATTGCCTTATGCACTCTTCAGAAACCCAATAACTCAATCTATAGATATGTAAAATCAGATACAAGTTTTTGATCAGGAATATGACTTGATTTGTTCAAAACTTTCTTACCCAGTAAAAACTAACAAATATAAATAATCAGAAAGAAAAAGCCCCAATATTTTAAAACAATAAATGAACTCAATAACATCTTAAATCAATATAGTAAAGATGATTGATACATAACATGTATGTGGATACCAATAATAATAATAATAATACAATTGGGTCTGATGAAATCAACATCCTTTCTCTCTCTATCCCCCAAAAACATTAATTCAGTTTATTATTTAAACATACCAATAATCTACATCCGCAAAATAATAATATTATCATATATCTATCATCCCATCCCATCCCATATTTATTTCACAATGCTCCTCCTCCTTCTCATTTAATGGTCTCGTGGTTCAAGCCCAGCAATCTCTCTAACCACTTGAGCTTTGTCAGCTTCAAATTGTTCATCCTCTGCAATCATTCACCATACTTGATTACAGGTATTAAGCACTACTTAATACAACTATAAATAAAAGAAAATGTCTCCTTTTCAAATTATATAACAAGCCCAAATTTTCATTACAGACCCAGTTTCATTTCATAAATTGGCTTTCTGCATAAAGCTCCCCCCCTTAGAAGCTTAGCTACTTTCTATATCATTAAGTCACATTTTTAAACATTCATGTATAGCTGGACCACCGATAAGCTGCAAGTCCTATTAAGCTCATTAAGTTGCAAACAAACAAGCTCTCACCTTTATCCGGTTTGAAATCAGCAAACAGCCGCAGAAGTTTGCTCCTATTTGCAACAAGTATGCTGATGATGTCGGCTGGCTTATTCTGGTTTGCTGCAAATAACTGTCAAACAAAACCATTTGTTTAAATCTCACCCAATCACACGACAAATAACATCTTAAACTTCAAACGTGCTTACCTTAAAAACATGGAATGCTTCTATCTGAATGCTCTTGCTTGACTCCTGCACAATCTTAAATTAGAGATCCATGGTCATATAAGGATTTGCAAGTCTCAATTTACTAATCAATCATACTCTCAGAAGATTCATCAAGATCCTCAAGTTGTCCCTTGAACTCGCATATCGTGTCATAACAGCAGAATTTGAACGATCTAGCAATATGTCTCCCAACAGCTGCAAAGTTAAATAAGTTATCACCAACAATGATTATATGGCACACATTTTATTGGATCCATGATCGACTGAAAAAGAACACACCAGCTTTTTAAATTGCAAATGCATGCACATAAAGATCATTGCTTTAATTTATAACAAGATAGTCCTTTTTTCACAAATTCTAATCAATACCCTTATGAGAGAGGTCAAAAGTCAAAATAGCAAACCGCACTCCAGGAAAAGAATAGCAAAACCCGGGTCTCACCTTGATAGCTTGTCTTCTGGTTATGTAATTGGGAGACTCAAGAAGCTTTGAGTTGTACTCTGCGAAGAACTGAGAAGAGAAACAAATTTATAATGCATTTGTGTTATGTTGAAGGAATATTTAAGCAAAACTACATATATATAATCCCCTTTTGTTCTTGAAGATTTATATGAATGCCAGATTAACACAGTTAAAGTACATCCAATTGCTTGTATAGAATCATATAACAGTGAAGGGCTTCATTAAATTAGCATAAACTGTGAAAATACAATTCAGATAGTATCAGTTACCCAGTCGTAGTTTTTAGAAAGAAACTCAGCAACGGTTGATTTGTGTCGTGTCAGGAGTTCCTGCAACAAGAATGCTAACATTTAAAATTCAAAGTTGTGGTATACTTCGGACATCGCCTATAACATGATTTGAAAACACAATGCAAAGCACCCAACACATAGAATCTCTACAAAGAAGGACGGATGTTTGTCAAAGTCGTCACCCTTAGTTTAAGCAGCACTATTCTCTACAAAATCCATCAGTGGTTCAACAAAAGGGAATTTTGAATGTCAGTGGTTCATTGAAAATCTATCTCAGAGACGATCAATCTATTCGGTGGATGAAGAAGACTCACTTCTAACAACGTAACATCATAACAACAAAAGAATTGTGTCTTCAAAGAGTACTGATTATATAGAATATGCTAAACAAAATGCATCACACATGTTATAGTACACACAATTAGATGTGATATTAAATGCCAAATATTCAAAATAGCTGCAACGCACTAAACCTTGAATGTTGCTGCAGCATCAGCAGCGATATCGAAATTCGGAAGTTGAATTATATCAAAGAACTTCTTCATATGCTCCGACTCCAATACATACCTGTAAAATGAATCAAGAAAACTCAAAAATGTTCAAGTAATATAGGATGGTATTCTGCAACAAAATACACAATGATGAGGGGGTTGGAACCCATAACCTACAGATTGCACCTTAACAACTCTTCTTTCTCCGACTAAGGGGCGGTTTACTAAATTCTTACCGGCAAGAGATTCACATTCAACTACCTTATCGTGTAACATTCTTGGCCTTAAAAAGGGATTGTTGGTAAGAATTTTTAAACCCGGTAAGCGCTTACCAGATAAGAGCCATTTCCCACACTTACTATGGTAAGAGCCATGGTCATTGGCTCCTTGCCTTGTCCCTTACCGGGTAAGCTCCTCAGTCCCGCCAGGCTCAATCAATAAGGTAAATGACATTGTTAAAAGAGTATTCCGGTAAGCGTTTAGTAAATGGCCCCAAAGAGAAGTTCAACCTTTAGAGCAAAACAACATGTACTTCCAAACACTTGCAATCAGATTCTTTCTTTGAAAGTAACTTGAATTAGTTGACACTTAGGGGATGTTTACCAAACGCTTACCTGGGTAAGCACTTGCTAAGTCACATTACCATACCGGATGAATATGGCAAGGACCAAGAATTCTACCTGGTAAAAGCAAAGAAAAGAACCGAGAGTCTTACCCAGTCGACTCTTACCACGGACTTAGCGCTTGCCAGGTAAATTGTTGCATACAATGTCCTTTTGATGAACTAAAATCTTACGCAGTACGTAAGTGAAAGTGTTGAATTTTACCGGTAAGCGTTTATTGCGTAAGTGTGTGGGTAAACGGCCCCATAGATGTCTATACATACAGTCTGGTTTTTCTACATAAATAATGAAAGAGATTCTTTTCAAATTTCTAGAAAGTGTATGAAGTCTCATCTCACATAAGTAACTCCAAGTGTTGATAAACGTTTTAATAGCACAACTGTAGCTACCCACAACTATGATGGATATAAATTAACTCACCTAGCAACGCTTTGATGACGTATGCACTCCCTCAGCATGGCACCATAATGCAATGCCATATCTGGATTCTCATAACTAGATGAGAAAAATAAAAACATTAACGCGTAAGAGTTCAAAGCATTCAAACAAAAATAATTAGAACCCAAATATGGAAAAAGAAATTCTTAGGAAAAGGAAGAGGGTTGGGAGAACAAGTCTTAAGGAAGACCTTGGGTTGGGCAGCATCAAAATGAAGATCATGTAACACCACTTCAACCCTTGCAAGGGAAACTTCACATTTTTCCTATCTAGCATCCCCTAAATAAATATTCCTATTAAAAAGCAGGGACATCTTCCTATCCTTTTGAGGTACACCCGCCATCAATACTTATTGTCAATATGAGGGTTGACACAAAGTTCTAAAGAAAGTGCCATTGAATTAGTAAATTATGCAACAACAAAAAAATCCACCATAACTGATGGCAGGAAGGAACATGTAACAAAGATGAGAACCTTCAATGATTCAGCAAAAGTGCACACATAGTGATATTCTCTTAAGTGGACCAACAAAGTGTTTATAAAAAACTACAATGACCCTTATGAGATTTTATCAACATCTTAAAGCAATAAATATTCTTATTGGGTGATTAAACAAATGACCATGATAAATATCCCACCCTTCTTATCAGACATTCTAGTCTCTAGACCATGATAAATATCCCACCCTTCTAGTCTCTAGTCTCTACCGGTGAGAAGTGTGATCAAGCATCAGCACCCATGATCCCATTTTAAGATGTTAACCATGAATGATCCCCTCCAACTGATTTGAGGACCTTTAGTTTAGCATGTAATGGACATAACAGCTTAACATCATACAGTAATTAAAAATATCAGAACTTATGTTTCCCGCTATGCATTCAATGAAAGAGCACACACCTTGGAGAACAAATTAAAAGATTCATATATAGCTAAATAAGAATCAGTCAAGTTAAGTACCATTACATTAATATAAAAGTCACCTGCAAACAGTATAAAAAGCATACATAATTGAGAGCACCTTCTAAAGGGTGTCCCTAAAGCTTACCCTGTGGCCAAGATATCCATTAGATCAATATTTGCCTCCAAATAATCACATGCAATCAACCGTGACTGAACTTGTTGTCGTTGCAGGTTTGCAACAATTTGAGTAGCATCCTTGCGAGCCTATCAAAGGTGAGATGATTAGAGAATTCTACAAGGAAAGAAATCATTTCGATGTGTACAGTATAGCCCATCCTTGGGAGTGTAGAATGCAAAGCTCATAATTATCAATGAACAATGCTAGAAAGATGCTTACTTCCAAGTTCAATTTTGGGAGACAAACTATCAATAAGCGGAGTGTGTTTTCCTTAAAGAACTCTTGAGTCAGTTGAGCACAAGCTTCGGAGACTGGCTCAGCTTCACTGTTTCCATAGAGAATTTGCTTTAGCTCACGGAGAAGCTTACTCAACGTTGCAAACTGACAATTAAAAAGCATGTTACAAAGATGAGATGAATCAATTAAGCAAGTTTTCTATTTTACATTAGCAAACGCACATATAATCCAAGGTAAACTAGCAAAACTACAACAGGTGGATGGAGCAATAGCAAGAGAGGTAAGGAGAAAAGAAGAATCGGAAAAGAATTCACACAGCAGCTATTTAATATCCCCAATGCGAATTAAGCGGAGATTCTTCCATATAGAGATCCAAATATTGTAATGGCAATCAATAACAAACATGAAATCAACAACATAATTAGAAATCACAGCCCTACATAGATAGCAAGCAGTGATTGCAATTATATCTACTACATCCGCCTAAACAAAATCGATTGAAATACTACCAGATTCCAAAATTAAAAACCTAATTAAGTGAAGTGCAAATTGCGATCTGAACCTTTTCTTCGCGTTTGCTTTCGCGACTGTCAGGCTTGGAGTCGGCGAATATGAGGAGATCCCGAGTTTGACGGACGAGGTCAACCGGTGTCTTAGGCTTTGACTTGAAGAGACCTTTCATGACGGCGGTTGTTCTGCTCCGGCGACGGTGGTTTTTGTCAGGTGAGACAGAAAAAGGAACGACGGCGAACGGCTGAGACCGGTGACGGCGAACGTAAAGGAGGAGGTGTGGGGGGTGGGTGACGCTGCTTGTTTTTTCTGTGGATGAGCAGAGTAGAAGAAGATTATGGGCCCCCCTCTTCTCTTTTAATCCAATTATTTCTTTTTAATTTTATCAACATAAATAGCATTTCATTTTACTAATTTGGTATATTGAATTTGATACCATAAAACCTAACATAAAATTCCAAAATTTTCATAAGAATTGTAACAGATCTATTTCAGTTTTTACCAAACATGACTTTTAAGAAAGCACACAAAAGGGTTGTTTGAGATCATCATGTCAACGGGTTTTGACCGAATGTTTCATTTTGAAGCAGTACGTTTACATCTTTAAATGAACTTCATAATATGGCGGATGGAATTCTGTAATAGATCTGTCACTTTCTTTATTTAACGGCCTCATTTTGCCGTTTTACTTATTGGTTATGTTGCTTAATTCTATGTGTTGTTGCTCGTTGTTGTAATAATGCATATGCCGACATCTTTTCGAAAGTAAATTATAGTTTTCTTTCCTGTGGTATTCCACGTCTTTCTTATTACAAAACTAAACGAGAAAAACTAGTGTGGTATGAGTTTGTTGTGTTTTTAGTCTCTTATCTCAACATCCATCTCGCCTTCTGTTAAGTGTCATAATGTGCACCGCTTAGTCAAAAACATTTTAGTTGTTTTATATGTAAAGGTGACGTGACATCATTTGGAAAGAAAAAAAAAAGTCAAGTCTTCGTTCTGTCTCTTTCAATTTGTTGGACATACTCATAGTGACTATTTATGTAGTTTACCCTTTAATATGATTAAGAAAGTATAAGTATTCAACCAATAAATGTTTTACCAAAATATATGTATAAAACTACAAAAAAATACGATACAACCAAAAGAAACTTCATTTTGTAAGGGTTCAATTAACAAAAGATATGTTAAATGCCTTGAAACTAGAAATGGTGTGACCATGTTATTTGTTTTCAGTTTGTGTGAATATGAAAGAGAAAATAAAGACACCATATTTAGAGTTACTTATTCATTTGTTTTTCTTTACTTTATTTGTGATTTGCATACAAATTTCCTCTAAGCAATCTTAAAGGAAATAAGTTCCTTGTATTGCTCCCATGGTTTGTAACAAACCACTGCTTCATAGGTATGTGTAACACCACCCTCTAATGCCACAATCGCTAACTTGTGATTCAACTTCGAAAGGTGGTCACAATTAATAACCTTCAGGAATGTCAATTGATGTTGTGACTCAAGGTTATGAGTTGCCACTGCATACTCTCCCAACTCTTTCAAGTAATACTCTTCAACATCCCAAGCCCCGACTCCATTCACTAGGTCGCTACCCCTAATAGTGGTGGTGGAGACACCCCCACAAAAGAGGATTGCACCAAAGAAGGCTAGTATCACAAGGAGAAGGGGTTGAGAGTTTAGAGTCATTTTGGTTGATTGTTAACGAATGACTTTCAGTCTAATTTATAGTGATGAATAAGACTATTCATCATGTAGTCATAATTACCACCGCTCTTTATTGCATTTTCAACGAAGACCTATATACAGTTCAAGACGGTGAGTAAATGTAATGGTTATCTAACACGATATCTCGTACATCTAAGTCAAATGATTACATCAAGTTTTCAGTGCCACAACTTTTTATATGGAGAAAACATGTGAGTAATTATTATACGTATTTACAACCGTACAACCATATTTGTTCTTTCATAAAAAGGATAAAATCAACATGTATAATGGTAAGAAAAGTGGTTTCATATATTTGCCAATTACGCATTGTGTAGTCATAGTTGAAGATTATTTATACTTTAATGTTTATTGATCTTCATATGTGGTCAGTTCAAGTTTTTCTAGGAGTATTGGAGATTTTCCTGCTTTTTTATAGCCAATGAAATTAATCGAGGTGCAAACAAGTTAGCTCGAATGTTTACCAAAAAAAATACAAAAAGGTGGAACAAATTAACATGCAAATTATATTTGTGTATGTTTAAGCTTTCTATTGGTAGATTCCTTGTTTTTATTTATCATTGAAATCTATCATTTTTTCAATTATATATTTTTTTCTTTTATACTATTAAAATATATAATATCTATATACGTAAAATTAAACTCGTACATTTTTCTCACATTTAATGAGATTTAGATCCTTGATTAGTTCTAGGAAAGTGGTGTTACAAAGTATCCCCAAACCGAATATTGGTGCTTGCTCTTTTTTTACTTGACTTGTATTCTCATAATTAATTTCGCTTTCTATGATTCCATCCTACCAAACATGTTCTAAGAGCATTTACAACATATTCTTAAAAAATTTAAAAATCTAGAGCGTCAAAAGTCAAAACCTTTAAATGAACTACATTCAGTTCCAATGAATTCTCAGTTTACGATATTTTAGTATTAATTATATTATTGAAATATTCAGTATATTTAACAAAAAAAATTCTCCAAAACATTTTAATTGCAAAGACTTTTGTGGATGGAAATAATAGAATATAATTTCTCATTCCTAAGCAATCACTTAGGGAGTTCTTCAAATTTGGATAATTTTACCTTCAGCCTCCTACGATTCTCTATTTTGGATAAGGTTATGGAGAATTTGTTGGAGCAAAAAAAATCTTAATTTGAAGTATTTGATGGAGATTCTCTAAAATTTTAGTTCCAAAAGTTATTTAATATGAGAATATATTTTGTCTTACTCATTCTCCTACTCACTTGATCAAGACAAGTGTTAAAATCAATGGATGATATAAGAAAAGAGAATTAGTGAACTACACATATCATTTGATCAAGTGAGTAGGAGGATGAGTATGAGGAAATATAATTTCTAAGTTAATATTGGTTTATGACACCTCTCTGATAATGCATATGAGAGCATTATTCAAGTGAATCATGTTTTTGATCCACAGAGTTCTATGGTTTTTCTGATCCCCACAGTTTACATATTTGTTTATTACAAAAAGATTCTTGTTGTACAAGTTTTGTTATGGTTTTAGTCAAGTGATTGTCTATCTCCCAACATTAAGAAGTGCCATCGGGTATGCACGACACTAAGGGTATTTTAGCAATTTTATATGTAAAAATGATGTGGCATCTTCTAGGGAAAAAAATATGATTCGTCTCTCTTAAATAGTGTCACCGTTTTATATTCAATACCGAAGACCTAAAAATTATGTTCATTCATCATGTCTTTTTCTTTTAGTCAATGGTTATTAACTTATTATAGATAACTTCATCATTTTCAGTAAAGTTAGTTTGGTTCAATATTTTTCATCGACATTGTAAAGAAACTAACCTCGAAACCAGACCTTGATATAGGTGTAGCTAAAAAGATATGGAGACTTCGCAATTTAGTTCATTTCTAATCAGTTTAACAAACATAGATAGTCAATCTGGAACAAAAGCATGAAGAAAGAGACTAGTTTTCTCAAATGCTATTGACGATCTATATTAGTTGGTTTTATGATGATTATGAGGTGAAGATAGTTTAATTAATACGATCAATGCTTTACCAAATTTATATCTAAACAATTACAAAAATATGGTGATCACATTATATAACCAACGAAACTCTATGTTGTAAGGGTTTGATTAGCA
>LUCG01304855.1:0-10156 GCA_001633085.1 Carthamus tinctorius
GTTTCAAAAAACACCTATTTGGTAAATAAGTTTTAAAAAAACACCCATTTGGTCATTAAGTCCCTTATTGTCTTCAATTGGGACGGTTTCGGCTCATCGCGGCACACCAAATACGAAAACCATTATTTATTTATTTAGTTTTATTTGAAGCAATTTTGGTTACAATTCCAAAACTATCCTTGGCAATTCTAATTTTGACTTTTTTGCTCCCTATTTTTCTGTTTTTTTGCTTAATAATTGCTTGGAAGTGGTCGTCATTGTCAAATTCCTTTTATATTTTCTATTAATAACTTCATTTAATTTTAAATATAAGTGTCATATATAAACTCATTTTTTATAGGATACTAGTGTTTACAGGATACTTTTTCAATAAATATTTTATAAAATAGTTAATAGAATGATTCATTTGAAAAATGCTTTAAATTTTTTTGGATGAAAAAACTTTTATTACACTTTTAGACTGTGTTTGGCAAACTAGCTGATAGCTCATAAGCTAGTTAGTACTTAGTAGGCTAGTAGCTGATAAACTAGCTTATGAATAGATTATGTTTGGCAAAAACTAGCTTATTAGTATGTAAAATGACCAAAAAATGTATCTTTGGTATAATAATTAATATTAATAAGGGTATAATTGGAAAATATTACAAAAAAAATCCTGATAAACTACTCTAACTAGCGTTTCAATAAGCTAGTTTATGATACATGTTTGGATGGACCAACTTATTTTTGCCAAACACAGCCTTAGATATGATGCTAGCTTTTTAGTTTGTTTTATAAACTTTGGCTCTATAAAATACTTTATTAAAATGCTTATTTATTTGAGGTGTGATATAAACTTAATGATGACTACAATATTCTATCTTTTTATTAATACATAAATTAATTTAAATATATATATAATTTTTAACATGAAACTTTATCAAAACAAATTTTAACTGCTATAAAAATTACAAAATAAATTTTTTATTTATATTACATAGTTCCAAATGCAAAGATACAAATATAAAATACATGAGTATCAAAATTCAAAATTCAAATAAATATAAAATGTTTATTATGTATGGGTACTGTGGAATCAAACAAATCTTCTCTATGTATTGTCCATTCACAAGATACAAGAGGCAGATGATCATATTTGTTTTCAGAAGACATTAGAAAAAGGTTTATTAAAATTTTCAAGACCATTTTTATCCAACAAATTATCATAATTTCATTTAAGTCCCATAAAGATTGGAATTTGTAGAGAAGCACTTAAACATAGACAAATGATCGTATAAGAAAAATAGCTAGTTAAGGTAAAAAAAAAACATAAAAAAAGATTTTGACTCATTATCAGTTTAAACTAATCCCAATCCACATATTACGCTTCTCACTGGAATTGGTTTGATGCATCTCAATGCACGTTAACTCTTTAGATCTTCAATTAAGATTGATCCAACAGGTGGAGATTACTTCTTACCCTTCTCGCAATAACTTTTCTTCTCACTAGAACCCGACCTCGTTAATACATAAATATGTATGTGTCATATGCAAGTCCGTGAAACCAAATTCTTACAATTTAAACTTTAAATATATAAAAGTACATATTTAATTAATCTTAAATGTTTCTCTTGCAATTTAGGTCTACTTAACGTATTCTTATCTTTATCCAAACTGTCTACAAAAATAAATCAACATTATATTCAATGAGATCATTTATTGGCGAGAAAATTGTCATCTCACTAGATAAATTAAAGTTAAAGTTTTAGTAAACATTATTCGTCCTTTAAATTATTCTGATAATTACATTGCAAGATTACAAAATAAATACGTAACTTCGACATGAAAGCTTTCTAGAACATGAAGAAAATACAATTTTTGGACTTCAAAAAAAGTCATTACTAATTTCTTATAAAAGAATAAAATCTGAACAGAACGAAGATATTGGAATCGAACCTAGGTTCTCTAAGTCCTAACAAATAGGTGAAACCACATGCAAAACCTTATTACATGTGTTTTGATTTCTATCAAATTATATCATAGGGAATGGTTAGGGGATTAGCACCACCCGATCCCCTTACTATTTTCACCACTGAACGTGATAACTATGTATCAAACAACCAATTAAATGTTTTTCTAATTATATGATATTTGATCAAATAGTGTTTTAAATTATATAAAATATTTTTTTTAATAATTGAATACATCAATATCAACTATCAATTTCAGAAAAAGAGACTAGGAGTCCATGTGAAGGATTGAAAGAGACTTGGGATGAAGAAAATTAGGAAAGGCTCAACACTACTAATGGTCACAATTATTTTATAGGAATTTCTGGTGTCAAAATGAGTGAGCAAGAAGTAGTCAAATTAATTGCTTTTGTATAACAAAAAAACAATCCAAAAAGATTATTCCTCAATAATGATACTTTTGGCACCAAACATTCACTTCATAGAAACAAACCAATGCTATTTGATCCAACCGTATTCGATGGGTTGGATAACGTCCATCAACCAAAAAGTTAAAGGGTACGTCCGAGTCTTGTTAATAACAAGGATAAATTGGTAAGAATTTTTCCTAAAACTCCAAAGCAATATCGTAAAAGGATGCATCTTTTGCTTGTTTATTAATGTGTTTACAGTAATTCACTACATAGCGTCTAATAATAGAATACACATTCAAATGTATATATTATCATTTTAACAAATCGGTTGTGCTAACTTCCACCTTTCTTTTAGGCTTATGTTTCCCCTTATAATGCATTATTTTACATTATGTAACTAATAAACTGAGACAAATCAAAATTTAAATGTATTACTTTTTTCAAAAAGGAAAAAGGGTTTGTAGTCTATCGAACGTAAAATGTATTCCCCGTAAATCATTCATCCGATTAATAGTAAAAGAAACAATACATATTGGACTATGATCAATCTGTTATATATACAGACAATTCTTAAACAACAACTTTCCCCAAACCCTATAAATATGATATTTGTCGGATATTTGTTATTATCATGAGTAAAAAACGCTATAAACATGACATTGGTCGGTTGTGCATAATTATCATGATCTAAAAGTCCTATAAGCAAAACATTTATCAGATATGCATCATTATTGGGGTATGGAAAAACACAAATCATGTCTAGCTCAGTTGGTCTTCCTAAGGGCGGTAACATCCCGGATTGGGGGGGGGGGGTTTNCATGAGGAGTACCCAGTCCTTAGGCTGGTCCAGTCATAGACTGGGCTACCCCCAGCCCAGTCAAAGACTGTGGTTGGGCTTTACGCTGGACCAGGACAATAGCGGATTAGTGGGCTGCCCGTGGATGCCCGATACCGCCGAGGAGGCGTGTGTGTGTGTGTGTGTGTGTTCGTGGCAGTCGTTCGTTGGTTTAATGCTGCTATGGCTTCTAAAAAATTATTGGGGTATGAAAAGAAAAGTTTATATGTATGTGAAATACCAAAGGGTTAGGTTGAATTTAGTCAAGGCAAAAAGGATGCTTGTAGATGGGATAAATAAAGGCCTACTCTTGGAGGTAGAGCTTTTTTGGTTGAGGGTGAAAGAAAGCTACCAAAAAGTGTTGGTGAATTTTTGTTTATTAGGTAAAATAAATGGAAAGATTGTATTCATTTGTTTTGTTATGATGATGTCAAAATCTAAGAGTTTGATTAACCCTAGATGGTAAGCTTTGAATAAAAAATATCTGACTCAAATTTAAATGGTTTATAATTATATTAATATTCGTTACAATTTGTGTGGTAGTAAATTTTTGTTGTTTTTTTCATTATAAACATTAGATACAACTATTTCCTTCGTCAAATCAACTTACAATCCTCTTCCGAGTTATCATTCAATTAAATACCATAAGTTGTACCGAGCACCACCACTAATTTTTGACGACATGCAAAATCTAACGCCTTTTTTCATAAAAGTCAAAGGCTTCATTTGAACCAATTGGACAACAGATGTGAGATTGTGTGAAAATAACAGTTATAGCGAGAATAGTTATAAATCTTTGGATGAGTTGATCTTTTAATCTAACTTAGTTTTACTTAAACCACTTTTAATACCTTTAACTGCATTCATCTACCATCAATTATCTTCAACTACCATCATCTACTATTATCTTCATGTTTATCTTTACATTTAATCATTTTCATATGTAAAAATTTGTTAAAGTTTCAATCATGATAATAAAAAAAGTAGATAAACGTAGATGAAGGTTTTGTTTTCACGTTCTCGACGTAACTCTTATTATGACTGGAACTCAATCCTTGTACAACATACCACAATTATTATACTAAATGTAAAACCTTGATCTCTAACAACATATTGACCTTGTTTTTTACAAATCAATTTAAAAATAAAGTGAAAATTATTGGTAACTGAGAACAAGGGTATATAAAAGAGGTCATAAGTTTTAATTTCTTTACGTGTGGGATGATTTGTTACAAGCCCGTCCGACCCGTTATGTTAATATAGTTGATTTAATTTTGTGTCTAATCAATAATTTAATGTTCTTTATTAAAAAGATTTCGTTTTAATTTATTTATTATGAAGCTGCTTTTTTCATACGCTATGTACATTGATACCATTTACATCTTATTTTTATGCATGAAAATATTTGCGTAATATAAATAATTTACATAACTTATGATTTTATATTAGTTTTTGCTTTCAAATGTAAAAATAAAGCCCTCTAGCCCACGGACAAGCCCTGCCCGTTTATAAGGCGGGTATGGGCAAGTCCATAAGCTTGCAAAGACGGAGGCCGGTTGGACAAAAAATTGTGTTAGGCTCGGCCAGGGTCTGAGCCAAACCTGCAAACGATCACCTATACTTTAGGTTGCAAAATCAACTCACACTTATATAATTTTCAATACAGTTTATGCAATTGATTTGTTGACCTTTATGCAAAGTACATGTTGTGTTCCATTCAATATCATAGGATCACATGGGACAATTTTAGGGCTTAGATTCTTTATCTGCATCTATCCTTCGTCAATAACTTATTTGATCGATAAGTTACAGCTCATACAGTCCTCTTCAACACGATGTTATAACCAATCATCATTATCCGTTTCCGACACCTCTCCATCTACCATAGTGTATGATAAAGTTGTATGCATTTATGTTGTCAACATATCTTGAAAATCATTCAGTCTTACAATATTAATTTGAATTTTATGCAAATAGATTAACTTGTAAGGGAAAACCAAAAGGAAACAAAAATACCATTGGACTAGGAAAGTGGGAGAATTGGATAAGCTTAAACATAAATGCTATAGATTTAAATGGGTCATATTTTTAAGATAACAGTGGCCCAATGTTACTTATAATTAAATGGAAAGTAAGGCCCATAAGATTTTGAAGCCTATATACCGATTTAATTAAAAAATAAATTCTGAATTATATATTTAATAATTCAACGACAATTAATTGTTAAATACTATGTTATTTACATATTGTTAAGTTAGGTTTAATAAAATTTCATATAATTATTATATAAAACAGAGTCAAATTATTGTAAATATGTTTAAATGGATACATATATATAATGTTTAAAATTTTGTTGTTTGAAAACAAGTAAATGTTATAAGAGATTTCTTGTTAATTATCTTGTATATTTATGCATATAATCTATAATACATAGGGTAAATTGTACATTTGATCATGTATCAATTTATAAACAACGAGTCTTGTTGATTGTACATTTAAACTTTAAAATCATCGACCTCTTATCATTCAGAAGTAAAATAAGACTCTAAACTTTATCATGTTTTATAAATAAAAAAAATTACCTTATGGAGCAACATAGATGGCCCCAGTAAACTCACCTAACTGAGACTTTCACCTGATAAGAAGAGCAATGACAAAGACCAAAAGTCTTACCCAGTAAACGACGGTGATGATACATGGTAAATTATTGCTTACGATATTATTCTGATGGACTAGAATCTTACTTGGTAACTTAAGTGAGAATGTTAACTCTAACCAATAATCATTTACCGGGTAAACGTTTGAATTTTCAAATATTCGTAGATTTTAATTTAATATTTTTAAATAACATGTTAAACCCAACCAACCCGTTTGGATTCGGGTTGGCTTGGATATCCATTAGGAAAAAAAAAATCTAAGAGTAACGATTTTTTTAAAGGCTAACATAATTGGATTAGAGTATATAAAGCTCTCAACCCGACCAATGTGGGTTGACAGTGCACCTCAAAATACTTAAAACTTTTTGTCTTTTTGGAAAGGTGTCCGGGTCAAAGCCCGACTAATCCCCGATAATTTTGGGGGTAAAACGTGGCCCCACTTAAATGTCTCCAGGCATGCGCACGGGAAGGGTAGAACTCGGTTAGGACGTTATGAACCCCCGAGCGATAACCAATCCGCCACAATTCTAGAAAGACTACTTAAAACTTTTATCTTATAACAATAAAGAAAAATGGTAAAATGATTAAAAACACCAATCAATAAGTACAGAGATAGATAACAAACATCCACAAATGTATGAATAGTCCAAATTCTGGATGCAAAAAGACCATTGGCTAAAAGTGTCTTTGTAATAAATTTTTCTCTTAATGGATGCATGCCAACAAAAAAAAACCATATAACTGTTTACTCTTGTCAAAATTCTATTAAAATGATTTTTGAGACTAGAAACAAGTATTATATTTATTGCTCAATACTTAAAAAAGAATTTTATATAGGATTGTTATTTGCACCTTTTTTTTTTAGTAAAGGGTTGGATGCATTGGGAGTGTAAAGAAAGGAAGTTGATGATGTTGATATATGTGAATAACAATTCACTTTTTTAGGATGTGGATGGATGGTAATTTAAAAGGTGTAAATAGCTTGGTTACCTCTTTTATATGTATAGATTTGATTTTTGTTTAATAAACATTAATAAGAGTTTGACAAATCAAATTTAAGAGGTTGTATTTACTGAGTAGTCAGCAGGCCTATTTTGGTCAGGCCCAATATACGAGACAAGACATCTGAGCAAACCTCGGTTTGTTTTACTCGGTAACCACCACCCTTCCAAGTTCCAAATATACCCTTTAACTTTAGGTTGTGTTTGGCAAGAGCATCTCCAATAGCTTCTCTATGTTTTTTTTTTAAATAGAGAATCAAAAATCAAAATCTCTAAAAAAGTTTGCAACCATGTTCAAATGATTCCCCATTTTAGAGACTTTAGCATTAACTATATTATTAAAATATTCTACCTAAGCATTAAAATATTATTTTTTCTCTCTAAAAATTTATTTTCAAAGCTTCTTATTGGACATTACATTAGATAATCATTATTGGGGTGATCTCTATATTTGAAGAAAAATCTCTTATCTCATACTTTCTCCATTTTGGAGATAGATATGGGAAAGCTGTTGGAGCAAGTTTTTTTTGCCTAAAATCTCCATATTATCCTTTTTCTCCATTTTGGGGAAACTGTTGGAGATGCTCTAAACCAGCTGTTGATTAGCTAGCTTACGAACATGTGTTTAGCAAAAACTAGCTTATGAGTATGTATACCAACCAAAAAAGATATCTTTGAATTTAATAATTAATATTAATAATGAAATAATTGGAAAAAAAAAACTACAAAAAGCTACTCCAAGTAGCATTTCAATAAACTAGCTTGTAAGTTAATTTATAAGCTAGCTTATGGTACATGTTTAGATGGACTAGCTTATAAGCTATCTTAATTTTACCAAACACAGCCATAATTTATTTTATTAATTTTCATAACATTATAATAAATACTCATAAATTTATTTAAGCTTACAACCTCATACAAATATTAAATGAGAAATGTAAGAAGGGAGCTAGAATCTGTAATCACTTTTAATCTTACTCTTTTTTTTTGGAAGGGTGTCCGGGTCAAAGCCCGACCAATTCTCGACAAAATACACTAAATGTTAACAAAGATTGTCTTCATCTTGAAATAGAAAGCATGTGTCACTTTCTTGTACAGCTTCACTAAACCGTATAGAATAAGTTGTGTGGAAATGTTTCGTTTTGTATTACTAAGAAATCAAATTCCAATATTTTTGATGTTGATTTGATGGAAAAATTTGGAGAATAAAATCGATTGAAACAAATAAAAGAAATGATGATATGATTTAATCACAAACACTAAACTAAAAAGCACATGAAATGTATGGGCAGAAAAAGGCAAGTTTTTTGAAGTTGCAGTACATGTGCACCAGATTTCACTTTTAGCATAAAAAGAAAATAAAAATAAATACTATCCCACTTAAATAAACACAAACTCAAAAATCTTTAACTTTTTTCACCGTTGTTGAAAGAATTGTCATATTTACTTTAGTAGCCGTTTACTGTCAATTGCCTTGTTAATTGAGTATGACAAGAACCAAGAAACTTACCCGGTAGAGACAAGGCAAAGAGCTAAGGACTGAGACTCTTACTACGGTAAGTGACTCTTACCCGGTAAGCGTTTACCAACAATCAATTTTCATAGCCAAAGATGTTACACAATTAGGTAGTTGAGTGTAAATCTCTTACCGATAAGCGCTGTGTAATATCCGAGATTTCCGTTTTATTAATTCCTAGTTCTGACATTTAAGGTTCGCATGGACTTAAATTTTCAGGGATTGGAGTATGAACTTGGGCCTTAAAGGCTTGGACCTTTCATTTGACCCTTGGTTATTGCTGAAAATTAGGGGTTTAGACCCTCATTTTCCTTTGAGCAACATTTATAGGAGTGAGTGTGCATACGTTTGGGAATAGTGGTGTTCAAAAATCGAGCTCAGGCCGATTGTAATCGGTTACACACTGCGTTAGCTAAAACCAGGAATCGGCTTAACCAGTTAAAACATAATCAGTTACGGCTCGGTTATGGTTAGACATGTTTTGGGAGGTAATCGGTTAATTTTGACCGGTTATAAACTGGTTATATAACCAGTTATGGATCAGTTGAGGTATTTTTTTAATAGAATTAATGGTTAATTATATAAACTTTAAAAAAAATAAATTTTGAGTCACCCAAATACGCTTTAAAAATACGAGTCGAGATCACAAATTATAGCGAAAATTGTATGTGTTTTTGCGTTTTGTAACTTGGTATTTAACCCCATACACCACACAATTTATTTATAGTGTGATTGGGGGGTTAAAATGCAAAAAGAAATGCTCAAGTATGAAAAAAAAGGTCATATCTAACGCTATAAAACGGCTAGATTTTTTGAAATATAGCGGTTACGGTTATAACCGGTTAAGGATCGGTAACGTAACTGGTTATGGGTTGGTTTTTACTGGTTATGCAAAACCCAAAAAAATCGTAATTGATTAAGGATTTCGGTTCAGTAACCGGTTAAGAGACGGGCCGGTTATCGGTTAACCGATTGGGTCGAGTCGGACCCATTTAGCCATCTCTGTTTGGGAAGCAAGGGAAAAGGAAGAAGGAATTCATTCATGAATCAAAGGTTTGCAAGGTGGAATCATCATTATCTAGTAAACCCTTTCATGTCATCTCCTTTCTTAGTTAGGTCTATTGTTTAAACTTTAATCTAGGTTGTTGATTCTTGGGTAATTATGGTGTGAGATGGAAGAAATCGATTTCTAGTATTTAAAACTTGTGTATTTTGATCTTTCTTGATTTAATCTTGAATTTGAATCCATCTATTCAATGTTTTGGGTTCAAATTAATTAAAACTCTATTATTGGTAAAGTTCTTCAAGTGTTCTTTCTATTTGGGGATTTTGTGAGATTTGATTTCTCTAGAAGGATTTGATTGGTTATATGAAGTTTTGAATGTGGGATTTTGTTTAGAATGGTGATTTAGTGAGTTTTTGAATGATTTTGTTCTTCCTAGATATTATGGCTTAAAATCGATTTGGAGAAGTTTTTGGGTTTGATAAAGGATGAGTATGATCAACACTTAACATTTGTAAATGTGCGCTCCTCACATCTTAACTCATGTTTGTTTGTCTCATCATCCTAATCGATCTCAAGTAATTCACAATTACACCAAAATGAGTGATGACACTAAAATCACCAACACCACATTGACCAAAAGGGCTATTTACCCTCGTTCTTATATATTTTTTCAGTTATTTTTATGTTATACTTATTTTGACCGATGAAAGATTTTAAGGGGGCGTTTGGTTCGCTGGATTCCGCCGGAATTTGATGGAATTGGAATGGTAAATTCCGTT
>LUCG01304876.1:0-10002 GCA_001633085.1 Carthamus tinctorius
AGTTGGGTACATACAATGATAAAACGTGACAAGTTCGATACACTCCCATGTACTTAACCCTAACGAATATTGTAATTACAAGTTATGAGGCACAACCCAAGATTCTAAACTTCACCCACATACAACACATCAATGCATTCCTGCAACTTTGATCACACATTTCAATGACAATACAGCAAAGTTTACAAGCAAAAACACCAAACATCAAGGACAGAAGCAACAAATTGTTCACATGATTTAATTGCTCAACTCTACTACTACTACTACTATTTGACATCAAACAGCAGCAGTTACAAAAAAGGTTCTTGCCTGCCTGCATATTATCCTCACTCAAGCAAAACAAGGCAAAGCAACATGCATGATGTTATATAATATAACTCAAGTGAAGACATTCTTATTCACCTATGAAATTACACACTTTGGCTCCAACTATAAAGGTGAAGAAAAGCTAAACTGCACACCAGTCTTTGCTCGATCCCCTTCTTGTTGTCTCAATATATAGCAGTAGTTCACCTACAGTCAACACACCCACACAACGACTTTATTCAAACCAAATCCAACCTCAAAACATTCTTTTCATGCATAAACATATCTAATTTACTTGCCTATGGTCTAGTTTAAATAAACTGTTTAACATGCTTATTGATAAGGGCAAATTGCGTCAAAAAGGAATGTACTTTACTAAAAGGGGCCTAATTACCAATATAGCAGGTTACTATTGACATGTCAAATAATTATATTATTTTAAAAATTATAAATCAGCATTAATATTGCCATGTCACTTAAATGATTTCCATGTCATCAAAAGAAATTCAATATAAATAATGTTTGTTCACCTACTTCAAATCTCAATCCATCCCTCTCCCATGCTTATCGTTTTTTTAGTTTAATTTATTTTCCTTAAAATATTTGTTTGCGATTTTGTTAGTTTGCCCCCAAAAAAACCTAGTTTGCGATTTTGTTGTTTGATATGTTGAGGTTTTTCACCATCTCCTTGTTTTCATTCTTCTTGAAATAGAACAAAATAAACAAGGGTTGTTGAGGGGAGATTGTTTGAGGAATGAAAATAATGGGGTTTTGGACTTTAGGAAGCGGGTTTTGATTCGTGTGAGGCTTAAAGAGAAGGAAATTTTTAAGAAAAATAAATTAAATTTAAAAAAAAAAAACGATAAGCATGGGAGATGAATGGATTGAGATTTGAAGTAGGTAATAAACATTATTTACATGGAATTTCTTTTGATGACATGGAAATTATTTAAGTGACATGGCAATATTAATGCTGGGTTAAACTTATAATTTTTAGAATAATACAATTATTGACATGTCAATAGTAACCTGCTATATTGATAATTAAGCCCCCTTTTTGGTTGTAAAGTTTTGTTGTAGACCCTTAAATATGTATTTTAAAAGTACGTTTCCCAAAACAGACACTAGAGTAAAGTATGTTCCTTTTTGACGCAATTTGCCCTATTGATAACAACCAATTGGAGAAATCCAGTTGACGTAAATATTTATTTATAACCAAGATAATAACCGTTTAATTTTAAGTTTTTAACTTGGTTGGGGACTTTCAAAACAAGGAAACACACCCCTTTAACAACGGATAGAGAAAGTATATAAGCAACGTTTTGGTATTAGCTGAAACAAGTTTTGACGTATTCACCATCAGTTACGCTTTGGTGTGCTTCCTACTTATCTTACTTATCCTTGAAATTTCGGATGAAATTGCAGTCGTTACCTTTTAAGAAATGCTGTAATCCACATTTTCATCATGACTACAGTCTGATTGGCTTATTTCCTAAACGTTCTTTAAATGCACATAAAGTTGTCTGATTGAATAATTCAAAAGAAAAGAAACTAACCTCCATGCGGAACAATTTTGTTGGTACGATAATCCCAAAGCCTGCCGAGCTACGGAATGAATCCCGGTACTTCTGGAAAGAGAAATCTCGAAATGCGTTCTCGGTTAATTTGGTTAGGCTGCCAGCACAAGCAAATGCATGTGCATGGATGTTAGAATCTCTCAACACCTTCAATGGGAGATCAAAAGAAAGGTCTGCAAAGCCTGTAACAGCAAGATCTCCACCAAGAAAATCTCTTTCAGAAGTATCAGTATTTGTATCTTCGGAGTTCGTTTTGACTTTCCGTTTTGGCTCACTTGGGCCCAGTCCCCTAGTCTTGAAACCCAATAGTGATGTCGGTCCTCCCAACGTGCAAACAGGAGAAGTGTTCCCACCCAAGAAGAATCGGTCAGGTAAAGATGCAGGCGTGTTCAAGAATCCACTTCCCCATGGAAAAAGAACACCGCCAGCAACTCCAAAGTTCAATGCAGCACCGGCAAAACCCAAAGGGAAAGCATAACGAAGATCAAACTCCTGTCAAGAGTAAGCAGAAGATATGCTTATTAGAACAACGAGTGTTTACTTTGTTCAACAAGATGCACAGAATTCTATAATACAGAATTCTTAATCTCAACTAAATTTTCAAACTAGAAAATGGATCTCAACCAATATACTCCAAATGAACTAAACAAGCATGTCTGTCTACCGATGCATAACATCTCCAAAAGAAATTTCAGTTCTTAGGCGTTCTCTATGTAGATGCTCCCAACATGCATTCGGTGCATGAAGGGTGATTCTTCCAATTGAGTAAAGTGGAACATAATCTATTATGTATTACAATGCCACGATTCGCCGAAATGCTAATGTATAAACCCTAAAGACAACAATTTATCAATTCAGGTAAATAACAAAAGACAAGCATGACAAAATGTTACAAATTGACTGTAAATAAGGGATAAGAAAATAAAGAAGAAAAACACATGCTGTTTGAGTACGAAATAATAGCAAATTTGGAATGGATTGATCACATACCTGGCGGATAAAACGCAAGCTTCGATAATCAGGAAAAATGCCACCTAGTTGAGAAGCAGAAACAAAAGCAAATCCTCTCGTTGGTCTGAGAGGTGAGTTCCTTCTATCAATCTTAAAAGTGTACTTCAAATGTGATAGCAAACCATGTCCAAGTTGCCTCCTTATCGACTTAGAAGCCAACTGTGATGGGTCGGTCAAGGTGCGCCAAGAGATATTATATGCTAGGTCATGGTTTTTAGTTGATAGCAGGCCAAGAGATAGGCCCAATGCTTGCTCCTTGTAAGAGGAAAACTTCAGCCAATCTTGAGAAAGCAGGGATACGCGAGCCATAACAGGTGTGAACAATCTCATGAATCTTGGCAAAGACACACCAGCACTAACTTCTGATGTTTGGTCCCAGCCATAAGACAAAGAACCATCCCAGAGATCTCCATACCCAAATAAGTTTTTAAGCTTGAGTGATCCCTCAAGTGACCAAGATCTAGCCTAAAGAAGTGATTAAAGTTTAATATATGAGAACTGAAATGCATCTTGTACCTCAAGAAGAAAAATATCAAAAGGCACATCATGTAAAATGTATCAATGGAACATAAATTTTTAGGCTAAAGGCCTTGACAGCAATGAAACGATAGGACATCTATTAAGTAAATAAGATAAATTGTGCTTAATGTTTGCTTTTACAGCAAAGGATCAGTAATTTGGTTGATGCCACAAAGGTAATCGGTCAACATAGTTATTCAGCATTCATTTGAAATGCATCTAAAACTTATAATATTTTGTATGAAATATAGTTTTGGTACATTCAAGCAATAACTTCCCTTTAATTCGTGACAACTTGAGAATATGCACATAAAGTATGAGGGTCAAGTGTCATTTTATCTCTATACATCTTTTTTTCCAAGCAAGTGAAGTAATTGTCAACAACAGGATATGACATTATATCTCACTAAAACAAAAGAAGCACTGTTTGTTGTTATTAGAGAAGTCCTAATTCTCCCTCATCCTTTTCAGTTCTCACATAGAAATTGTAGAAAGAAGTTCATGGTCAGGATCACAGCCATTTGGTTGTGAATTCAAACGTGGCAGATAAATAAAGGCACGATCACCCTAAGATGATCATCTCATGGCTATTGAGAACAAATCAAATCAGACCCGTTCATGGGCACTATGGTTTCCATGGGCAAAATTATGGTATAACTCGACTTTTCACAGGTCAACAGGTCATTCACCATTTGAAATTGTCTATGGCCGTAAACCACCGACGGTGATTCAATTTATTCCGGGAGAAATAAGAGTGGAAGCTGTGGGGGAGGAATTGTGTGATCAAGATGAAGCTTTGAGGCAATTAAAATTGCAACTTACGCATGCTCAAGCATTGATGAAAGAACAAGTTGATAGAAAACGCCGGGATGTGAATTTTAAGATTGGTGAATGGGTATATGTTAAGCTGAAACCTTACCGACAAATGACAGCAGCCAAACGAATTTCACAAGAGTTAGCAGCCCGATTTTTCGGACCTTTCAAGGTTATCGAAAAAGTCGGTCCAGTTGCTTACAGATTGGAGTTACCTCCCACATCTCGCATACATTCCGTTTTTCATGTTTCGTTACTGAAAAAAGCTGTGATGATACCTAAGGTGTCGCAAATCCTACCGCCTGAATTGGAAATAGATGACAATGACGTTTTGTTGCCAGAGGAGGTGTGTGCCGAACGTACAGTAGAACAAGACGGGAAGGCAGTGGTCCAATCGCTGATTCGTTGGCAAGATCAAACCCGGGAAGAAGCAACGTGGGAGGATGTTAGCATCATTAAAGGCCAATTTCACAATATAAGTCTTGAGGACAAGACTTTATTGGAAGCAGGGAGTAATGATACAGATTCCCCTAAATTGGATAATCTGCCCAAGCCCAAAATAGTGAAAGTCTATGCAAGGAGGTCCAAGAAAGGGGATAAGGGGGCTGGGCCCATTTAGTCATTTAACGTGCTTCGTGTGGAACTAATAAATAGGCGGGAATGCCTTCAGCATGTCTCATTCTGTTTTGTAGTCAGTTACTCTCTAATTGGTGGCTCTTAGCTTTGCCTTTGAGAGAGGGAAGGTTCCCTGGATTTGGTATTAGTTTTCTCTACTTGTAACTTTTCCAATTTCATTTTGGCAATTAATCATTCAATTCCTTCATCTATTCTTCTGTGTTTGATCTACAATTTCTGTATCCTTGTCAATCTAACCTCAAAATAAAAGAAATCTATAGCCACAGCAACAACCATTTAGCAAGTAATGACACAATTTACCTAAACCACACCAATTATATCACTTGTATTAAATTTATGAAGCATTGATTTAGGGTTTTCCTGATTCTGAAACATCATGATGTTACCTTGTCCACCAAGCATGATGGACTTAATATCCAACAAGAACAACAGCTCTGGGCATCTAAGGTTCTGCCTAGATAGATAAATAAATATGGGGAATTGAATTAGAGTACAAGTATGATGTTAGAGAAGAAAAAAGTTTAGCCAGATAATATTAATCACAAGTCATGTAAAACCAAGGTTTCCCAAATAAATAAGGTTTTGCTAGGATAAACATGCTAGGCACACTAAAATGGTAGTTCAATAACTCTCTCATTCAGATATTTGTTACGTTTACTCTCTTCTAATAGATAAGATCATGGTCCTAGACGAGGCTTAAGCCTCAAACGTTGAGGCGGTGCCTTGAGGCGGTGAGGCGTGAGGGGTTTTGGGGCATGAGGCTTTTTTGAGAGTGACTTGACCGTTTGAATTTTGACTTGAAGTTACTCGAATTACTTTTTCTTGAAGTAAAGTCAAACTAAAAAGTATATGTATTTTAATATTTTTAAAGTACAAAAAGACTTTTTAGGTAGTCCTTTTATCTTAATCTCATACATCAAAAGATAAAAGAGATGTTTCTTCTCCTACTTTCTTCTTTTTCTCTTTTCTTCTCCTCCAAAACCCACCGAATGCCCCCATCTCCAAAGTCCAAACTCTTTTTTCTTCTTCTCTATTTCTTACCTTTTAGACTTATAACTAGTAATTTTATGAACTAGTGATATTTAAAATTTGGTATGGAATTATGTTTTGTTTATTATTAGTATTTATGAATTTTACTTGGTATGGAATTATGTTTTCCACTTTGCATGCACTCATAAAATTTGTTTATACATTATGTATTATATATATACATACACACACATATATATTATATACACGCCTCGAGGCTCACGCCTCGCCTCGCAGAGGGAGAACACCTCGAGTCCCAATTGGGATTTTTAAAACCTTGGATAAATAAGATGCGAGTCATTGTTACTAATGGTCCCAATGGCCTTCATTTCAGTGTTCTAAAAACGCTAACTGGAGGTAGGCGACCGACTAAGCTTCTAGCACAGTAGCACTTAATCACCTAAACAAGGGTTACATGTAAACATTGAATTAGTGTACTTTAATGCAATAAAGATCAACCTTTTTAGTTTACATAAACATACGAAAGTTATCATTTACATCCAAATCATATTAATGAATTATAAAAACTCTCCACGCTCGAAAAAAAAAGTCTCTTTAGAATCAAACCAGAACTTTCAACTTTAAAAACCCCCAGTTTTTTTTATCTCTCTGTTGGACTAGGGATAATCATAAAGTCATCTTATTTAAATTTAGAAGTACAAGTATGCCTCATCGTTTCAGGTTACACTCAAAGTAGTAGCCTAGTAGGGCAGTTGGGCTACATAAGATAGAAGTTGGTTTTGTTTTACGCTGCTTCAATGGAGAAAAATATACTGCAGAGAATGGTTTTGATGGTAAAAGAACTTAACGAGGCCAACATCTTTTCAAATTGGTTGTATTAGTTTCTAAATAGACCAATAATTGTTAGACTGTTTGGTTGATCTGTAGCCGACTAATTCTGCTTAACTGCAGTTCAATATTTGAAACAATTAGTTGCTAATTGAAGCCCTGGGCCCTGGGGGCGCTTAATGCCTAGTCAGGGCTCGGAGCCCTAAGTGGTGACTTATACAACGGTACTTTGTTTCGCTAGCAATCATGATTAATGGATACCAAATTCACAGAGAAGAAGCTAAAGGCAGAGACTATGCCATATGATGAAATAAAGCAGAATTGAAGAGCATGCGTCTTATCACAAAACCACACAAAACTAGCAACACAAAGAAGCCATCCTGGTTGACTTTATTTATTATCCTTTGTGAAGACAACTGCAAATCATAAAATACAGAAAGTTAAACAAACTCAAAGCTTCTTGATGATCTTATGAATTAAAACGAGGTGTATAGATAATATTAAATGACACTGATGCTCCAAAATGCTGAACTATGCATCTCATGAAAACAAAGACCCTTCCATCAAAGAAACAAGATAAGCTGCATGAACACAGAGATCCTTCTATTCAAAATAGATGAAAAACTTTTCATGGAAAACCATTCTTCTATCAGCTGTTTTCACATTTAAAGAAAAGATTGTCCTAAACATCCATTTTTTTAATATCATTACGTAATGATTATCTTACTTAAGTGGATAAGTGCACTGAAACTTAAATAGCAGACCATAATCTTCCTCTTCTGGAAATTGGTGCGCTCTAAGTTCACATGATATGAATTGTCAAGGTCATGTTCTCATTGCCTAAGCATGGATTAACGGATGATAAGTGGGATAAAGTAAGGAATAAACTTTTCCCAACTAAAAGAAAGAAGTAATGAGCCCTTGGAACGTGATCCCGCAATCATCCTCAATTCCTCATAGCCAACACCTTAAAATCTGTATCTCAATTCCCACGTGATACACTTTGAACCACGCAATCCCTCATATCACTCTTGATAGATGGTTAATCTAGTCTTGTCTCACCTTGTAAAATCCACAAAGCTTCTCATATCACTATATGAAACTCATACCTACGCATTTGTAACAACGTGAAAGCTTAATGCATTCACTGAACTAGAAGCAAAAATATTCATAACAGTGCAAAACACTCGGTCCCATAAATGATTACTTCCTCCTGCAAAAGTGACTCGTTATTGAAGAACAGATACAAAACAAAACATACTAGCTCACAAACCTGAAATTTGACATATAACTTCAAATGCAAACTTGTTACTGGATATCTAAAAATCATAAAATTACAAACCCTAAAACAACAAAACGAGTGCTTTGTTATCCCCACCACCATTATTAACTTCTTGTCTAACCTTTTAGCATTCACATAGATTATCAATCAGAATAATGATAAAAACCTAGATAGCAATCAGAACACATTAATCATCAAGCCATTGCAGTCATAAAGTAACAAAGTGAAGGGGGAAGTACCTCTGGTTTGGTAAAAATGCCGATATCACCAGTGAGAGGGTTTTTGGACTCAACAACTTGAACAATCACATTAGAAGTCCCAGGCAAATCAGGGGGGCCCGAATCAAGCGTGATATTTACGGAATCAAAGATATCGAGTTTCTGAAGCCTGGCATTGGCTATGGTGGCTGCTTGGAGCAGCTCCTGGACTGAGGTGGCGTGTTTTAGGGCTTCAACTTCAGCTTCGATTAAGGATTCTTTGGTCTTGGTGTTTCCTTCGATCAACACATCATGGACTCTCAGCGGAACTCTCTCCGATGAAATCCGGTGAAGAATTCCTTCCATTTTAGCCCTTTGGGCTCGCATTCTGGCTTCCGACGTTACTGGTAGCTGTTGTTGTTGTTCTTCTTCTTCTTCCTCATCTTCTTCTTCATCAAAATCATCAGCATCTTCTTCTTCTTCTCCATTTGATGATTCGTTGTCGTCTTCTTCTTCATCTAGTTGTGAAATTGGATTGTCTTCTTGTTTCACCATTTTTTCCGATTCAGCTATGCAGTCCAAGTTGGGAGAGATGATGAGAGAGAGAGAGGGTAGAAGTAGAAGCAGCAATTAAGGCAGCAAAGGCAAAACCATCAATTGTTTAAAACATTTGTATATGGGCTTTACCTTTTGCTGGGCTTCCCTAAAACACACTCTCATATTACAATATCATAAGTTGTTTCTTGTTTTATGTAGTCTATGTATTTATGGGTCAGATTTAAATATAAACTCATCTTTTATTGTCAACGTGAAGAAAATAGTTGAGCGTGTGTCACGTGACATATTAAGTCTAAATATTCATGTATTATTCAAACTGAATAACACTACATTTAGTGTTATTCATGGCACGATTTTAGTGGTTCTCACATTCAGTGTTAATTTATATTTCTTTTGATTAGTTGTGACCGATTTCCGGATCATATTTTCTTCCTAAAATTATGCATTTTATTAATATAAAGTATATCAATTATTCAAATATCAAAGTTTTATTTCCAATCTTTATATCAAATTTCAAACTTTTAAAAATAGAAACTTTCATCTTTCCTTTTATATGTCGCCTCCTATTCCTCCGATTTGTCAAGTAAAGCCAACCCAAGATCCTGACGATTTGGTTGCATAATTTCGAAGGCATTTGAATAGATTTTGAAACAATACCTTCTGCAAGTGTGTGAGGAGTATGTATATTTGCATACTTTATGTATAAGGCTATGCGTAACGGGGGTTTGGGTTCGGCTGCTTGAAACCCGCCGGGCTGGGGGTTAGAAGCTTTTATCCACACCGGTGGTTTGCACACACCGCTTAGTTTGTGTGTGTGTTGTGTGTGTGTATGAGAAGGTTGAAAGGGTTGGGTACTAATCAGAGAGGGTTCCAGGTTACTTGTGGGGTTGAGAATTGATGAATTTACGGTTATTTTTATCTATCTAACCCAGTGGGTGGGTACTCCTTCCTTCCTTCCCATCCATCTAGCCCACTACCCCCCTTCCCACGATCCAACCCACGCCCCCTCCAACAATTCAGCGCTTTCACCTATGTGCCCTTGATATCTCCTGCTATTTCTAGGCCGGCCTCTCACCACTTTCCATCTAGATTGAAGTTTCATGGAAGAACTAATACAGATAGCGAGAGCGAGATACTACTAACGGTGTGAAATGGATGAGTACCTAAGGGTGTGTTTAGTTGTGGAAAACTGTTTTCATTTTCCAAGAAAATGAAAACAGAAGATTTTTCATTTTCAGTTTTCTATGAAAATTTTAGAAAACTTGTTTAGTTGAAATCATGGAGT
>LUCG01304880.1:0-13550 GCA_001633085.1 Carthamus tinctorius
GAGCCCGCCGGGCCCGGCGGGCTTACCCGCTGATACCCGCGGCAACCGCTGCGTATAGCCTAAGAAAGATGGAACCTGTGAAAACTTTACTAGCTACGTCTTTTTTTTTGTAGTATAAAGGATTGCTTGTTCAGTCAAGAGTATGTAAATAGGAATGAATTTTCATCGTATGGATCCACTTTATGGTTGGCTGGTATTATAACATATTATGGCGCCTTATGACACGTTATTGTATAAGGTGTGTGCTTCTTTCTAATATATAACTTGCCAGATAAATAATAATTAGGTACAAGACTTAAAACTTAAATAAACATAAATGAAAAGCTAAAAACTAAAATCCCAAATAGGTAAATACTTACTCTCGTTCTCGTACATAGAGAGTAGCAAAAGTTCTATGAAAATTGACAAAAAGTCACAAGTAAATATTCAAATGATTTAATCTCGATTTTGCATTATTTATAATGTACACAAGTGTGTGTATGTGTATGCATAATTGCATATGTATCTTTTTTTTTCTGAACGACAGATAACTCATGCACGCATTCCGACACAAAATCGACGAGGTATCTGGGATCCATATGGGCACCCGACTAATCATCGACGACCATAGACCGACCCAAAAGCCGACCCATGGTCGATATCACCACATGCTCATCCTATGAATTAAACCCAGTTAGACATGGACGACATTCAATGTTCCTCCTAATGATGTATCTATGTGTGTATGCCATTTCATGGAATGCCTTTAGAAAATGTAGTAACATCATCATAACACGTAAGATTTTAGGTTTGACTATATTTCACGTAACATCCGCATCATTTAAAACGTTGATAAAATCAAAATAGTTTGTTTTATTTTGAATTTCAATAACATGTATATGTAATATATCTAATCAAAGGCGTCGTAACTTTTTTAATATGTATCTTTTAATACTATATATAAAAGAAATTTATATTTTCTTGTAAAAGACTTAACCCCAATGGGGCAGCCTACTTGTTAAGACTTGGTGTTGGGGAAAAACTCACCCAAGTTCGAATCCGACGGTGAGCAACCAGGGGCCACTGAGTATTAATCCCAGGGGACCATGCTTTAGCTCTCGGTAAAAATTACCAAGGATGTATTCTCGACAAACCCAGGTAAACCTTATAAAAAAAACAAGAAAGACTTGCAAAGGTTCCACGTCAGCACGAGTGACACGTCATCAAGATAGTTAATTGGGCAGCCGATCTGTGCTGTACTGGGTTGGCTGACACGACACGTGAATTGCCAGCTGCTCATTTTTCTTCAAAAAAACGTTACACGTCATCAAATCTATTAGTTTGGTTAACTCATGTGAAGCAATCTCATCAACACTTTCCCTTTTCGACCAAACTCACTTTTTGCCACGTCACTTGTTGCCACGTCAACATGACTCATTTCATATTTTTTTTCTTCCCAAAAGTTTTACAAAATTGATTTATTCCTTTTAATATGAAATAAAAACATATTTTAGAAAGGATAATTCTATCCATATCCCCTTATAAGGGTATGAGTAGCTTATGTAAGTGAATATGTGAGACCCAGTATAGAAGGGTATGAATTTATGTGAATAGATAAAAGCTATAAGGGGATAGGAATATCAACCCCTTTTAGAAATTACTATTTTGGGCTACCAATATAGGCGACGTTTTTTCATGTCTATTAAATCAGTTGAGGTGTATGCAAGTTAACTTAAACATCTATGTTTAACCAAAAAAGGTTGTCATATTATAGTTAGGAGTTGCTTAGTAATGGTTTAATAATGGACTTAATGGCCTATATGGTTTACCAAATAAGTCACAAATAATTATTTGGTTGTTGCTTAATGAGTAAGATAACAGCTTATTCGCTAAGCTCCATACGTTTTGTTGTATCTTTGCAGTCATAGATTGACTCCTTCTGTCCCTCAACACCATCAAACTCGTTGTTGTTCCTTTCTTGCTTACTGTGGCCCTGCCTCCTGCTTATTATTACGTTGACTCATCCTCCGTTGGCATTAGCTTTGTTTGCTCTCTAACTCTCGTTCTCAATCACTCAATTTGAAGATTTCTTTTCGAGAGATTGAAGAGATGCTAGAAGATTTGGTCTTCCCCATCTCTCAATCTTGAAAAACTATTTTTTAAGCAAACATCTGGTTTTGTGGTAGTTCTTTTTCATTATTGGCATTTATTATGGAAGATTTTATATTTTAGATGGAACACTGATTTTTACTCTTGTTTAAATTAAGTCAATAGTTAGACAACAATTTAGTGTAATGCATGCCGAGTTTAAACATAATTTAATAGAAAATAAAACAACGCCTTGTTATACTTTAAAAATAAATAATGAAATAATATACAATAATGTGTACATTATGAATTTAAAATTGTACAACAAACTCAGTTTTTTAGACAAATGAATAACACATATACTCTACATAAATATTTAATATAGAGCATCTCCAACAACTTCTCTAAAATAGAGAGAATTGAGTTTGTTCTTTATTTTATTTAGAGACTTTGACTTTTAATTCTCTATTTTAAAGAAGTTATAGAAAACCTGTTGGAGATGCTCTCAAATGACGTATTAGTTTTACTGACTCTTCTAAAAAACTCATCGCATATCCACCGTGGCGCGCGTTAAGACCTGTGGCATGCATGATGCATAGTTTTTGTAAAGCAATATTTTATTTTTCTTTACGTTTTGATGTTTTATTTTGTAGCTTTTAATATATATACCTTAATTTAACTTGCTTATTACTATTGACTCATTGGGTAACAATACAAAATGTATGTTTCATATATAATATTGTATATATATATGAATTATAAATGTGACTTCATAAGTAACGCCTTGAAAACATCATAACTTATAAGGCTTGAGACTTGACTTAGCGACTACGCCACACGTCATTCCGTAAAACCTTTGTTTAAAAAAATCATTCTTATTTCTTCTATTACATATGTATTTTTGTGTAATTTATGTTTCAAGGAATATAATTTTAAAAAACATTTTTTTAACATTTCATGCATGTTTAAAAGAATACCTGTTTTTAACGCTTGTGAAATATGTATATTTCTTTTATGTTTTTAATTTATTTAATAATTAAAAGATAATAGTTTTTATGTTTTTTTAAAATAAATCATAATACATGTGACTTACGGAAGGCGTAGGTAGATGGACTGAAAATTAAAAGCCTGTAATGAATGCCCGCCACGTACTTGATTTACAGTTAATATTGCCTCCTTATGACGCAGGGAAATTAGCTGGAGACAAATACACCATTAACCAACTTAACATTAGGGATTGTTTACTAGGGGTGGGTTCAAATGTGAACCACTTTTTGGTTGTGAACGTGAGGACAACCGAGAGCACGACACGTGGCGGATGACTAGGCGCCACGTCAGCTCCANTCCTCACGTTCACAACCAAAAAGTGGTTCACATTTGAACTTTCCTCTTGTTTACTAAACATTTATTTAAACAAGTGTTTTTGATATCACTTACTTTACGATATTTATCACTTGATCCTGAAAATCACCGAGAATCTTACTTGGTAAGATCCATAATAAAGACCGAGTCTTACCTGGTAAATGGAAATGACTTTTATACAATTAGCGTTTACCATGTTGAAGACGCTTACCACCAACAATCAATTTTGATAGTCGAAATGCTATACGATAAGGTAAGCAAGGGTAATGTCCATACTGGTAAGCGTTTGGTAAATGGCTCCTTAATCCACATTCTGAGTTTTTGTACAAAAACCCTGGATCATGTCTTGAACTTGGTGTGAAATGACATTTTTATCAAATTTTTTTATATATTTGATTGACTTTAATTAATACTAATGTTGAAAATAATACAGGAAACCTACAAAATGGGTTCTTATAAAAACTATCATTGTGAAGTTTTATATAGGTTTTTAATTTGGTGAGGTAGAAATGACTTGACAGGTAAAAGTATAAAAACAAATATCCAGATTTTTAAAGGTGTCTTCATCTAAATTTTAGTATATAAACTACCATTGTGAAATTTTAAAGGTGTCTAAAGTTATTGTTGGTCTCGACCATTGGATTTACTAAAATTACAAATATCATCCGACCAAAACACTTGTAAACTTATTCTTATCAGCTACCTCAAGAAGAGCATATCCGATTAATAGTATCCATCTAATAGAACAAGCCTTCATTAGAAGCTTTGTTAAGTAAAGAAATTACTATAAGCTCAAGATTTTGGAAGTAAAGTTTTGATCGGATCGACTAAGGGGCAGTTTGGCAGTTGCTGAACGGTTTGATGCTGGATGATTAAATGGTCAGAAAAGAGGCTCATATAATATAATGTAAAATAAAATAGGGTTGTTTGGTAATTGTTGAAAATGAAATCTAGGCTCTAAATGGTTAAAGGACACTCAAGATGCTAAATTATTCAGAGGGTTTTATAACCATTAAGAGGCAGCTCTTTTTCTTGCCAAACAGGATTTACCTCTTAGCGGTTCATAGGCTGCCTCTTAATGAAACTGTTAAGAGGTAAACAAACACTACCTAAGAATATTTTGGAAGATCAACTTTAGATTTAGTCCTTGCCTTACATTAACGGTGAATCTGATAAGGAGCATTTGTTGCTTCTAATTTATCATCAAAATATTCTAAGTCATTGTACATCCGACAGATATATTTAGTAGAGGGTCTATAGTTGGAATTCGAGATATAACTTATGTTCGGTAGATATAGATAGGATTTTTACTTGTAACGGTCTTGTAACTATCTATACTGATCCAAATAACAAAATGGCTTTAGCAAAATCAAAGACTAGCGGAAGTAGGGAAGTAAGGGCATAATGGTCACCCAAAGAGGATTGGTTTGTCACCTAAATGAAATAAGACTAATACAAGATAAAGTCAACTACTAGTCTGAAAAATACTACTACTGGCAAACAAAATTTTGGAATGCAAACCTCAACAAGGTTTGGTTCACCACATCTTCCAAACTCTCATACACGTATGGGGAACATGCAAAACGTATGTAACCCAAAGCAAGTTCTAAAACACTATTTTATTAGTGGCGTATTTCTTTACTGTTACCTTTCCACACCATGGGTGGGATGGGTTAACAAGTATCAGTATCAACTACAAAGGCTGACATAAAAAGTTCAAGCATGCAGACCTTTTAAGTTGGACAAATGCATTTAATGCAATGTAGATTGTAAAATCTCTTCCTTATCATTAGTTGCAAAATTACTTGTTTTGAAAACAATTTCTCTGTGAAAGCTTTTTAGGCAAAATCGGCATCACGATTTATAGGACTATCATAGTTTTTCAAATATGAAAGAGAACCTTACTCACTCTCTCTTTCTCTCTCTCTCTCTCTTAGTGTTAACAAATTTTCACGAGTCAGTTTGTTTATGATTACTAGTCTTACCTTCCTAGCTTCTATGATATGTTTTAATAAAATTAAAAATGAAAATTTGTCGTATTCCTCCCTTTACAAACATGCTATGTGTAAATCATTGCATTCTAGGACCAACATATATACACACGTACGTACACACTCACATTTCCATGGTGCAGCAATTCCACACATCTTCAACCACACCTTAAGGAATGACTAAGTCTATCAGCCAACACCTGTATCACTTCCCCACTATCTATCTTCTGCTAATAAACACCTGCAACTCTATTGACCAATCCTATCCCCTAGAGACCTTGTTCCCATACAGTGAATCTCTTGTCGATGACACCACTACCATTCAATGGCTACAACCATTATTATTCACCACCACCAAACAAAAGAAAAATGAAACATAACCCTGTATCTGAAGATGAAAAAGGAACATAACTCTGATTTTGTGCAACTCACAACTCTTTCATCAAATTTAAAATATGCAGAAAAAAATCAAAATCCATGTAAATCTCAAATGCAAAATTAAAATCCAAGACTCTAACTAAAACAACAATTGATGAACTATAATCTATACCAAAATCAAAGTAAAACAACATATCTAAATTAAACATTGATAAGGGTGTTCACAACAGTGAGGAGCAGAAAATGGGGATGTAAATGAATTGTGCCAGCTGTAGACGAAGGGTTTAGAGAGGAGTGCATCATCATCGAAGGGATAAGTTGTGTTAGATAGGGAGATGGTGCATGTCGCCAGAGTAAGAAATATTTGAGTAAAATACATTTTCCTTGTAGAGTTGATTGAGAGGAGGGAGTAAGTCATACATGATGTGATGTGACGTGAAGTGGTGGTGGGGAGACATAGATGATGACCGAATGTGAGGGAAGGGCACTAATTCGTTGCATATCGAGGAGGGAGGCCACAGAGTTCATTATGAAAGGAAATGCTGAAGAAGTTTCGATCTGGGTGCTCTCTCTATGAAACCCATTTCATGTATGTTGATCCAGACACTCTCAATGATTGATGAATTGATGATGATCCTTTTGTACTTCGTCTAAAATACCTAGTTTATAATTTATTCAACTTCAGCATTCATCACTAAGTCCGTTCAATGATCGCTAAAAGCATGTACTGTAAACTGAAGAGCTAAGTACTCCTGAAGACAAACATTCACATCAAATAACTTTCAGCGATGCCGAAGAAGTACCTGAAGATAGAGTCAAGGTTGATAATAACTTAAAAGCGGTAATCAGTGATATCAACTTGACTATATAGAACGTGAAGATTTAACCCAAACCTCATCTATCACTGAAGACCACATGCGGTATTCTTACTAGTTGATCAGAGTCTTGTCTAAGAAGATTCAAAATTGTCTTTTCCACTTTGCACACAAGGACGCCCCGACTGCTTCAACCTAACACGAGTACACGCATGGCTACTTTATTGTTCCCGATCGAGTAAGTCAACCTAAAACCAATGCTCACAAACAGCAAAAAGTAACGCCATCCAAAGCACGTACCTGACACATTTGATGAATAGTAACATGCAGACCAATATCCACATGACACATGAAAAGTTCTTCTGAGCCACATTATAGCATAGAAAACCTCTCTTCTCTATTAACACCTTGATCCAACCCTTCTCTATTAGTGATTTTTCTTTTTTCTCTTTACTTGTATAAAGTAAAAACTTAGTGTATTCTAATAAGTTTTTTTAGATTATGTTTATCCTTATCTTATTCTGCAACGGTCTTGTACATTTTGTATTAGTTTTATTATTCAATAAACAAAGAATTTAATACATATATCATTAGTTGTGTTTGTATTTAACCCTTCCCCTCTACAAATTGTTATCATTCTTGTAGAATTCTTTGGGAACCAACAATGAATGTGTCGAATACATGTACATATTATATATACTTTGTATATTCAATATATTATATAGTTGATATAATATTCTAATTAATTATATTTCTAAAGAGAAATAATATATAAATCAGAAAAAACTAAAATACCCCTTATTTAATATGATTTACTAATAGTCGTTGGAGGGAGGGACCAAGTCCAGACGCTATTGTAAACCACAATGGTTATTTTGTATTTTCGAAACTATAGGGATGAAATTGTTGTAACCGACAAACCATGACCAAATTTGTAATTTACTCTATATATTAATAAATTACACTGATTCTTGATAAACTGTTTTTAAGAGTTCTTTTTGTCAATGTGTTATATTAATGTGTTAATTATGATTACAAAATATATATATGTCGAATTTAATACATACATTAAATTAGGGTGTCAATTTTGTATCATAAGAAACCAACCAATTCTTATATTAGTCATACCAATTTAGTTGGTATCAACCTAATTGATTGGTAGTACTATACTATGGTAATACCGTACCGTACCGACTTAACCTTTTAATTATTTATATAGTAATTAAAGTTTAGTATAATACAATATAATTTGATTTTAAATTTTAGATGTTAACAGTTTTGCTAATTTATGATATGGATGGATAGATAGAACTTGATTAAATTCATTCGTCCAACCTTAACAACCTTATTAATGCGTCTACTCATTCTCGGTATGTAATCGCTTCTCAATGGCCCTTTGTATTAGATTATTGGTGAATGGTTGTACTGTATTATATGAAAATTAGTTATTTGAATGTTTCTATATATAATGATAACTAATAAGCGATGCAACACATATCAATATTTTATTTAGATACTGGATGATTTTAGTCCGTCTAAATCTAGTTTGTAAAGATGTTAACATAAATAAATTTGTAACTTTAACTTTTTGTTAGTACAAATTACAAGACCATACCATCATATACCAACCGAAAAAAGTTGATACCAAAAATAGTTGATTAATATATAATATAAAATTTCATATATTAATTATAATTGATCGGTAGATATTACATGAAAAGGAAAAATTAAAACATACCACATTCACCGTGCATTAAATCATATCATAATTATTTTACAATATGAAAAAGAAAAAAGTAGAGTTTACTTGATAGTATAAAAAGTCAAAATTAGACTTTTTAATTAAGTCAAAGGGAGATGGGTTGCATGGATGCATATGATTTGAATTGAATTATTGGAGCTTTTTGCCGCCTGCAAACGTGATTCCATTACATGCACACCCTCCTCCCTCACTTCCCCTATTTATACCTTCCTTCATCTTTCTCTCTCTCTCTCTCATCATTCAAACCATCTTCTTTCTCTCTCTCTCTCTCTCTATACGTATATATATATATACACACACATTCATGCAAATCATGGGTTCTCTCTTGCTTTTAAGTATCATCATCTTCTTGTCTCTCCAAACCACCATTAATGGCTATAAAGGTGGTTGGCAGAAGGCTCATGCCACCTTCTATGGTGGCGAAGATGCTTCCGGCACTATGGGTATGTGTTTCTATCACCTACACACAACAAGTTGCAGCTCATTTATATATTTAGGGTCACTCACATAATCCATACCCCTCCTACTGTGGACCCATCCAAACACTCACATACACCTACTAAGGGGTTATGGATAAAATTTGCCTCTATATATATAGAAAAAGGTTCAAATGAGAAACATAACTTTTTTAAGAAAACGTGAGGAGCAGTCTCAACCACTCATCCGGTCAACAAATGCGGCTTTGACCGTGGTCCCCCCTTGATCACGTCCGCCGTAACCTAAGATGTGTGGCTGAGATTGCTCCTCGCTTTTTCTTAAATTGACATGTTTCTCGTATGAACTTCCATATATATATAGCCGTCACATTCAAAAGAAAACCGTAAAAATAAAATATTGAGGAGCATTTTAGTAGGGTCAAGTTCAAGTGAACCAGAAACAAATGAAAAACTAATGAACACCCCAGCAACTGTTCATCTGGATGGTATGCACAAGTGTATACAAGTAATTGATAACATGCACACGTGCATGAAACCAGAAAACGACTTAAATTAGGTATGCACATTTGCATATCGTCCCGATGAATGGAGAACAATTGTCAGAATGTTCCTATGTTCTTCAAATTTTTGAGGTTTTCCCTTGAATCCATTCATCTGTCCATATACACATATATTCATCTTTCCAAGGCACATGATGTGTGTAACATGCGCACTTATATAAATACCATGAAAATGAACGGTTATTTAATCTGTTTTCATTAGTTTTTAGGTTTTCCTTGAACCCCACACACACGCAAACGCACTAATCAGTACAAATCAATCTTAACCGTGCATCTCCTCTGATAAATTAATATATGGTTCCATAAATAATTCCTGATTGTTTTCTAACCTAAAACCGTTAATTACAATAAGTAAACTATAATTATCTTAAATATCCAGATTGTAATAAATAAACTCCCATCATTTCCAAATATATACATATATGTGTGTGAACAATTTTAATTCGCAGGAGGTGCATGTGGCTATGGCAACCTGTACAGCGACGGATATGGCATAAACACGGCGGCGTTAAGCACCACTCTGTTCAACCACGGGCTGAGCTGCGGCTCCTGCTACCAATTGCGGTGCGTGGATGACCCTAAATGGTGTCTCCATGGCATCATTACCATCACCGCCACCAACTTCTGCCCCCCAAATTACGCACTCGCCAACGACAATGGCGGGTGGTGCAACCCCCCACTCCGCCATTTCGATCTCTCGGAGCCCGCCTTCTTGAAGATTGCACAATATCGTGCCGGAATCGTCCCAGTCGCCTATAGAAGGTACCAAAATTATTTAAAAAAATTGTTGGAAGGCATAGAGGAGTCGAACCAACAACCGACTACCACGAACACACGCACGCACATCTCCCCGGCGGTATCGGGCATCCACAGGCAGCCCACTAATCTTCTGCTGGACCTAGAGCCCAACCACAGTCTTTGACTAGGTTGGTGGGGAAGCCCAACCACAGTCTTTGACTGGACCAACCCAAAAACTAGGGACATGCCCTCAATTGACTCTCCATGGAATCAAAACCAGGTAGACTAGGATCTCATCCGCAGCTCCTTAGGATGTTACCGCCGTTAGGAAGACCAACTGAGTTAGACATGATTTATTACCAAAATTATTAATTACTTAATTAATTAACCAAGTTTATTTATTTACATTAATTTGAGACATAATATAAATTTTTATTGCAGGGTACCATGTTTAAAGAAAGGAGGGATGAGGTTCACCATTAACGGTCACTCTTACTTCATCTTGGTTTTGATAACCAACGTCGGCGGTGCAGGGGACGTCCATAGGGTCTCGATCAAAGGGTCTAAAACAGGGTGGCAAACCATGACAAGAAACTGGGGTCAGAATTGGCAAAGCAACTCTTATCTGAATGGTCAAAGCCTTTCTTTTAGGATAACGGCCAGTGATGGAAGAACCGTCACCAGCTATAACGTGGCACCTGCTGGTTGGCAGTTTGGCCAGACATTTCAAGGGGGTCAGTTTGATGATGTGTAAATTAATAAGCCTTCGATCGAAATCCCATTAAAATTAAAATAAAGGGAGGGAATTCATGTGTTATAATGTTACCAACAATGTCCAAATAGTCGAAAGAAATCTTGTATGAAATAATATTTGTTTCTTAATGTGTTACAATTGAAGAGTTGTTCGAGTATAATGTCAGTGTTGGAAGTTTCATAAAATTTTGTATGAAAGAAGTTGTTTTTATGAATTAATCTATCTGTATAAATTGCATAAATCGAAAAAGATTTTGCTTAGAATGGTTTTCAAATTGCTGAAAGAAACATGTTTTTTAATTATGGGGGACAAGTTTAAAAAAACTTGACTTTCTACATAAAACTCTCTTTAGGATCCTACTGAATAAGTCATGTTCCTTATTATTAAGACACTTTCAAACAATCATTTATAGGTAACCGAATAAGTTGTGTTAAACTCATTAAGTTTCTTACAAATAATGCCCTAAATCTAATATAATTTAAACATCTTGAAAACATTCGACCTGATTGGGACTGCCGTTTCAAGAATAGTTCCTTTTCGATGTCAGGACTAGGGTAAAATTTTAGACCAAAAAACCACTCACGGTAAATATATATGCAACTCTACTCAAGTCTTACCAATAAGACCAAACCCCAAGACTAAAGGGTTGTTTACCAAATATTTATCGAGTAAGCGATCTCCATCAACAGTCGTTAATTACTCTCACTTACCTTATCAGGTAACATTTTCGGTCATCAAAATGAATTGTTAACACAAGTAAAAATCTTATTTCTCACTTACCGGATTAGATTTCGGGTCCTTTTCATGCTCACCAAATAAGTGACCTCCGATAGGCACTTACCTAGCAAATAGTTTGGCAAATTAACTAAAAAACAAACTGTTGACCAATAATGATGGATTAGTTTTTCACTGAAAAACTTAATTGTTGACTGATAAGTTAGTTATTAGCTTATTAAACTAGTCATGTTAGTGAAAACTATATAACAAACCAAAACGGCTAATAGAGTTTGTTCATCTTATCCGACAAACAAAATCGACAAGTGTATAAATCAACCATACGTCCATTAAAACATTTCGTATTTTCTTCAAAATTCGAAACATCCCTAAACAAAATTAGAAAAGAAAGAAAAAAAATCCAAACGGTTAACCCATGACCTGATCAGCCCAACTCGGGCCGACCCGACCCGGTACCCACATTACACAATTTACTAACATAACCACACTCAATAGTTTAGCAGAGAATACTTGAGTCTCAATACAATTTTCCCTTTCTCCACCCCAAGCTTACCACCAGTAACCACCCAATGCCCTGGCGGATCCGCCGCCCCCTTACTCATCTCCGCCATATCCACAAACTTCGCCAACTTATTATTCCCGCCCGAACCAGAGCTCGAATCGCCCCGACCCGCCGCCTTTTTTGACTTATCGGGCGCGTGCTCCCACAAAGATCTTCGGACGGTGCAACCGGGGAGCCGGGAATATAGAAGCTTCATGTAGAGAACGTTTCTGGACCCGAAATCCCAGACGCCGAGCTGGGCCCCGGTGACGATGTGCACACCGGCCGAGTCACCGATGAAGGCTTCGGGGCTCTCGATGGGTGCGGTGCTGACGTGCGAGAAGTTCTTCCATTTCACGGGCTCAAACCACCGGCTGTCTTGCTCCTCGGGTCCTAGCCACTTGGGTGCACCGATGGCTACATGTGTGTCCCAATATGGTCGGAGGATCTTCGGGAGGCATTGCAAGTGTTGGATATGAATGGTTAATCGGTTTTGCTTCGAACCTTCTAAGCATAGTCGTACTCCCGTCACAGGTTTACGTCCCACCGATATCTACGGATAAATATGCAAGTAAAGATTATATGATCATAAACATATAGAAACAAGCCAAATGGCCATTGGCCGAAGGTATACTCTAATTACCATTAGATCTTAACCTCCTTGAAGGCCAGGGGTTCAAGCCTCACCAAAAGAAACAGTTTGTGCAAGTATTTGTCCGATATAAATGTATACTTCAAAATATATATATACATATATATAGGGGTGGTTTATTCTGCAGACATTTGAACAAACCTTACAAACTCATTCAACCAATCGTAATATTTCCCTTTTTCTTGATTACAGGGGTTGATTAATCAAGAATATATGAAACAATTTCATCAAAAATATATAAAGGTTGATTAGTCAAGAATACATGAAACAAATTTCGTCAAAATGAGAAATACATGAAACAATTTCATTTTCACATAGAAACAAAGATATATGAAACAATTTCATCAAGAAATGAATTATATGAAACGATTTCATCAAGAAATGAATTATATGAAACAATTTCATCATATTAAACACTTTCATGAAACAATTTCATTGAAGTAAACAACGAAATCGACGGTTTGTACAAATGGCTTGGTTTGCATTTGATCCTCCCCTATATATAGGGTCAGGTTCATGGGAAAACTGCAAAAGAAAATGAAAAACTGAGGAACACTTTGGTAACCGTTAATCTAAAAGATATGCATATGTGCATATAAGTAATTTGTAAGCGTCTCGTATGCACATGTGCATAAAACCAAGAAACAACTTCAATTACTTGTATAGACATTCATACCGTCCAGACGAACAATCATCAGGGTGTTCCTCAGTTTTTCATTTTTTGGGGGCTTTCCACTGAACCTCCCTCTCTGTGTGTG